>MU968450.1:12160420-12286675 GCA_034641835.2 Pinus albicaulis
ACTATATAAGGTGTAGGAGTATATACAAGAGCTACGAGATCAGTCTTGTTTTCTTTAAGCTCATCACTCTGAAGAGAGTCATCATAAGATGTGGGATAATTAAGGAGGCCAGGATCAAAGGGAAACTCAGTATTTACACTCTTTGAATAGGTCGAGTGAAGATTTTGATCACCTTTCTCATACAACAAATTCTGAAAAACTTTCAGGATAGCTTCAAGAACAGCAAAGAAGTAATTTACAAGAAAGCAAACTAGATCTTGAATACCATTCCACTTTGGATACCTGAACTTAGTGTAAGATTCTTCCATTTTCTTAGAGAAAGAGTTAGTCCTCCAGTGGAGTCTCTACATTGAGTTGGAGTCACCAGGTGAATTATTTCAGCCTTCTTATGTCTGATCGTTGTCCACCATCAACCATCAGATCTGAACTTGATACATGTACTGGGGCAAGACAATCTACAAGTCAAGTGTCACGTTCACAAGCTAGACCGGAGATTGACTGAAGCAGTGTTTATCTACTTTCGCTAATGCAAAGCAAGAGCGTTTCGAAGGCTACCTGGCATAACTTCAGGCTCCATCTGTAGCCTATAAAATGAATAACACCAACAAGCAAACTATTTTCTTCCCCAGTATGGTCGCCACTATGTTATGGCCTAAATCTACCTCAGGCTGAAAGAAGGCGGGATTTAGGGTAACACCAAACCACGCTCAGTCTGGTAGCTAGCCCTACCAGAACGGGAGAGGGCTCTCTCTGGGTCAATCTCAGGAAAAATGTATCAATAGGGCTTGAGATGACTGAAATGAGTGCTAATTTTAGGCTAGGTATATTAATCAAGGAGTTTGAGTTTGATTTTTAGGGTTTTTGCTGGAAAAAAGGAAAGGCAATTTTGGGCTTGGGGATGAGGCCAATTTCTTGCAGAGTTCAAGTTGGGGTAGGGAAGGCAATGGATTTGATGTATTAGATTGAATGAATGGACAGAAAATACTGCTGAGAAGCTGAAGAGGGCAAGAGGGAGAAAGGATCCTCTTCAAACTGACGAAAACATAAAAAACTAAACAAAAGTTTAAGGCAGAGCACCAGCAAACTAATGAATTCTACCTTAGTTACTCATTTGTTTAATTAAGAAGCAAAGAGAAGGGAAATGGAATAAATATAAAATTAATGAAACTTACAGATACATGGAGAAAAACATCATCAAAACTCAGAGCCACAAGGATCCCAACAAGTGCTGCAAAACTCTGGTCTTTCCTTTGCCAAAAATCTGAAATGAATATACAGTGAGGTGCCTAACTATTCCCAAGAGTCAAACCATGAAGATGACTCAGAAAATACATAATATAGACCATCCTAACCCCTCCCCATGCCTCTAGGGGTCGAGCTCATCCTTCTAGGAGTTTTTTCAACCAATTCTAAACTAGGAACTGAAATCTAGGCAATCAAACAACTTGCCTCTATATTGTAGGAAACTGATTCATTCATTTAATTTTCACTTTTTAGTGAATGAATCATCTAGAACAAGTAAATATGAGCCAAAATTACATCATAGTCATCAAATTACATCAATATAGATCAATAGTTACATCAAAAAGTGAAACTAGTCAAAACTGGGCGAATTTCTGAGCTGGAGGGTGAAAAATAGGCAAAAGTCCTCTATGCGCCATGTCCAAAAACTCAATGCGTCGCGCCACTTTGAGCCTATTTTTGAGGCACTTTCCGAAGTCAAAATTGAGCTCATGATATCTCTTTGGAAATCCATGTCTGTCTATTATCCAACCCAAGTGGAATTTCTGGATTTGGTGTCCATTTGCCCCTCCAAAAGTTCAATCTCCCAAGACTGGTTCCTGCTGGTGCAAAAAGTGGCAGAAAGGCCATTTTCAAAGTGTTTTTGACCCTTTAAACCACCCAGAACTTGATGAAATCTCTCGGCCATTCCTGTAAATACATAAATTTTCATAAAAAATCCAAAAATGTCAAGTTTTCCTCCAGAAAATCTCTCAAACGTAAGCGCGCGCCAAGTGGTGCGACGCGTCGGGCAGAAAAACCTGTTTTGCAACCAAAATTTCAAAAATGACAAAATTTACTCCAAATTTGCTAAAATTTGGACTGAAGGTCCATCATCAAGTATCATTCTCATCCAATGAAGCTTCGACCAAGATTCAGTGCCCTTAGCGACGTTTCAGTGCCCTCCTGGTGCATGCAGTTCAGTGGCGGAATCACTGTCTTGTTCATAGGATGTGTCGGTGTCCGTCATGGTGTTGCAATGTGTATGAAAAGTGTATGTTTGATTTGTTGAAAATGAGAAATTAGGACTCGGTGTCTTCGTCTCCAAGTTCCAAATGTGCCAAAGGGAAATGAGGGACTGTGAGGAATATGGAACAGTGGGGAAAAGTGGAGTTTTTGTCGAGTGGATTTAAAATATGGGACAATCACTTGACATGTTTGGGATATGGGATTTGGAGATTTTTTGTAAATGATAGGGAAAGGGATAAGAAAAGGGAGTGAAAGGATTTAGGGATAGGAGTAATGGGAATTTTCTACAAATGATATGGGAGAGGGAAAATGGTAGGAAATAATAGGGTTTAGGGATAGGGAAAATGGGAACAAGGGATATAGATGGTTTAGGATGTAAGGGAATAGGGAAATAAACTATGGTAATGATAAAATGAGTAGTGGTAATAGATGGGGTAAGTAGCAATGATTGACACCAAACCAAATTTAAAACCCTAGGAGCATTCTTAAAACATGAGAGTAGGATTTTGAGTTTTTCGCATTTAAAATTTCATACCAACACAAAACACTTGTAAAGAGCAATGAGGAAGTGGATTTGACTCACTTGAACAAGGAGAGACTGAGAAAAATTTTATGGGTGAAAGAAATGGCAAAAATCTTGTGTTCTGGCCCAATGCGCCGCGCACCAACCCAATGCGCCACGCACAAACCTAATGCGTCGCGCCCACTTTTCTATGCACCGCGCCATTTTGCAGGAGGATTTTGGAGGCCTTCCTGATGTCCAAATTGGGTGTGTGATATCTCGTTGGAAATATATTTGAGTCTAATTTCCACCCCAAGTGGAATTTTTCAATTTGGAGTTCATTTACCCTGTCAAAAATCAAATATCCCAAGACTGGTCAAAATGAGTAGAATGAGGCTGCCTCAAGGAAGAGTGATGTTGCAGTCAACTTTTGAAGGTCTTACTCAACTCCAAATTGAGCTCATGATAGCTCTTTGGAAATATATTTGTGTCTAGTTATCATTTGACTCATCAAGAAAGTCATTTGGCCAACCAATATAGGAGCAAGATTGATTTTCCCAAGGTCACTTCAGAGGTGCATTCAATTCTCCTGGGGCAACGATATTTTTGACATTTCTCTAAAACCATGATACCTGTGTAAAAAGTGAATGAGGTTTTTCTTATTTGGCATGTTCTGGACAAAAAAGTCTCTCATTTTTCCAAAATTCATCTTTTTTTTCTCTGAAACATAATTTGAGTGAAACTTATCCCAATGTGTGAAATAAGGGATTTGTCGAAATGAAGCGAAATGAAGGGGATAAGGGGCTTCTAAATTCTTGGGGAAATTTTTTGAAGTAGGGAGGGATGTTAGGAATTAGGGGAAAGTGGAAGTTCAGAGATTGAGTGAGGGGAAGGGGTCCAAAAGGGCAAAACACAGGCCTAGCCTAGAAAATTGCCAAGTTGTGGCAAGAAACTAGGGTTTGTGCAAAAATCAGGAATTTGGGGGATCTCAGTGATGGGAAGTGTTTAATAAGGTACATTAAAGATAAGAGAATGTGTATGAACATCAGGATACAAGTTTTACTGATGATTTGACTATCCAAGAGAAATTACCTCCAAAACCCTAGGAGAGGGAAATGAACCTTACCTAGGCACAACTGAAGCATGAAAAAGGTGTAAAATGACCCTTTGGAACTTAACATGATGATGAAAACCCTTTGAATGATGGTACACTCATCTTAATGGGGACATGGACCGAAATTTGAACAACTTTGACATGAGTAAAAGCAAACCCTAGACCTAATACCTAGTGACCAAATTTTTCTTGAAGACTCACTGAAATGAAAAAGTTTGACTTTGACACCTTAAAATCACTTTGTAAGAGCATGTTTGATCACTGGAGGAAAGATGCAAAGGCTGACACTAACATATGGCACGCCATGTAATTCTTCACGATTTGAGAGATATTCATGTTTGAAGTTTGTAACCCCAATTAGTGGGCTAAAACCCCATGGGGTTGGGGCTTGGGTCATTGATAATTCATAATTAATATTTTTTATGCTCCTAAAATCCCTCCCACGTTCACTTTTTGAAACCCCTCTCAACTTAAGCATTCATATATATTGTGATCTTCATTTCCTCCTTAGGCAAGGGATTCAACCATCTGAAACAGGTCATCGTGGAATTTTCGCTCTAATTTTTTTTCTGCGAAGGCTCAGAAGCTGAAATTTTTATGAGGCAAAGCCGAAATCCTGAGGAAGCAACAGTAAAAATTTGAGATCAAGTTGCGCAACATGTTTGGATATATGAGCTGTGGAAATAAGGGTTTTTGCAGGCTCCTGAAATTCATCTCAAAGAAGTGACCTTGGTAAAATCGTCATAACTCTCTCTCTGAGTATCAGATTGAAATTATGTAAAAAGCAGCAGATAGTGCACAGTATTTAGTTGTCTCTCTATCAATTTCAGAGGAAAATAAAGAAACAATGACACGTGGAATGCCGTACAAGTGAGGTCTGTTGAAATAGTCCATAATTAGGGCAGTATGAGAAATTGGGTATAAATCTCTCTTGAAGAATCAAAATTGGGTCAGACCTATGGCATTGGAAAGATGACTCAGAGGACTACTAAAGGACCGAAAATCAGATATTGAAGATCTAAAATCATAGATATAGACCAGATTCAATATTGAGCTCCTAGAAGGCAAGAAAAAGCTAGATCATGTGTTGTCAAGGGTTGGAAAGGACCAGAATTTCTATGGAAGAAAAGAAAAGAAAGGTGCAGCAGAGGGTAGCATGACAAGAGTAGCATCAAAGGTGCATAACAACAGCAAGAATTTCATCATATGAAGTCTTCAAGTGGGCAGCACTGCATACAATCATTGTAAAGGTATCATTGTACCTAGTCATTGTAAATACATTATTTTACAAATTTTACTAGTATCTATCTGCCAAGGGTTGAAGAGGCAACATTGGGAGGTCTAGGATCATCATTAGGTGTTTGTGTCAAAGTTGGGGTTATGGTCTAGTATATCTTCTTCTTCTACATCATTCTATATCATTGTAAAGTGGACCATTTTCCCTGGTACGAGAGTCCATTCATTTTTTATTCTTCTATAGGGTGGTAGGGTGGTGCTAGGGTGAGTTGTAGCTCATTGGGTGTTGGGGCATCCGTTCAATTGACTACTGAATAATCTCGGGCGTTGGAGCGTCCATCCAATGGGAGCTGGAGAAGAATGCTTTTCTAGATTCTAGGAAGTTGGAGCTTTATTTTCAATTGGAGTTGAAAAGAATTATTAGAAAAGCATTAGGTGTTTTTTTTCCTGGAATGGGTTTCCACCTTAAAAATTGTGTGCATTTGTGTTCCTCTTGTTTTCTTCTATCATTGTACGAACACTGATAATAATTTAAGATTAACTAATGCTCTAATTGAAATAAATACTGATTCACCCCCCCTCTCAGTATTTCCAACAGTGTATTTATGTCTTATGTCATCAAGAATTCCATTCGAGCAATTTATCCTTATCTATGTAATGATCCCACTATTAGAGAAGTAGAGGTAATAAATGTAATCGGAGTCCCATTAGGAGATAAACTCTTAAAGTGAATAGGTGTCTTTTTATGTTCCAGAAATAGAGTTGTCAGTTATGCTTAGCTGTCAGAATTAAGGTTCGATGACACATAATCCTATGAAATTTAAAAAGAGTCTATTTATAAAAAGAAGATTGAATATCAAGGGGTTGGAGAATATTGTAATACACTGCTACTCTGTAATAGTTTTTTCAGTTTCAGTAATATACAGTGATATTTTTCTTCTTTACCTGAGATTCGAAGGAGGTGTTCAATGTGTTGTATGTTCTATATCTTTCATGTTTACATATCTACAGTTAGTTTGATGTCTAATTACTCAGAACTCATGGTAACATGTTCTGACTTCCTTTAGAGGTTAAATTTTTTTTTCCTTCCTGTGTTGTGTGTGTGTACCATATTTTCATTGAAACCTCCATTTGCCTAATTTTCCATAATAATAAATATTTTCATTGAGTTTACTAATGTTGACCCCATAGCCCAATGGTAGAAATTCATTACATTTTCAACTTGCAATCAATCACAATAAAGTTACAATTATAGATTTAGCCATCTAATATAATTTTCATTGAAAATAATAAGTTACCTTGAGAGAGCCCTCTCAAATTGAAGAGGCTAATCTTCAGCCAAAATTTGTTTGAAAGAGTTACATTAAGTTGATTGATGAGGAACCTATCAGAATCAATTTGGTGATAACAACTTGGAAGAAAAAAAAATAGCCATAGATACTCTAAAGAATCAACTCATAGAAAAGGAGAAGCATAAAGAGAAGTTAGAATGTGAAATAGTAAGCCTAAGAAAGGAACTTGAGAAAAGAAAAAATATAAATCCTAGATTTGCTAAAGGATCTGAAACCTTGTATGAAATTATCAAGGTCCAATGCTCGCCTCATATGAAGATAGGTCTTGGTTACATTGGTGAATCTTCTCAGAAAAAAAAATCCTCAGCCAAAACCAAAAGCTATCTAAATGAAGAAAAATCCAGTCAGCAAAGTTTCAGCACTCAGCAAAAGAACAAAGATAAGTCGCAGGTAAATCATGTTCGTTCCAATTCAAGGATGAACAATAACAGAAGCATTAGTCAAAAGGTAAAAATAAATAAAAGGTTCTATGATCACAAAAAATTCTTCTTTAATGGACAATGTTTATCATGTCATAAATTTGGTCACAAAGCTGCTCAATATTTTTCATACAAAACCATCATGACTAGAGAAGAAAGAAAAAAAATAAAAGAGATAGGAATAAAGAAGAATACTTATAACAATTTTGCTCCTCTTCAAGACGAAATTGAATGTTCGTTTTGCAATAAATTTGGACATGAGGAATATGAATGCAGGAGAAAACTACAACCAAAAGAACAAATATCCACAAATTCTAAGGTATGAAAAATGAAGGACTTACAATTTGAAAGTTGTGTCATAGCTCTATTTATAGAAGGACAAGAAAATCAATGGTACATAGATAGTGGATGTTCAAAACAAATAACAGGTGATAAAGACAAACTAATTTTATATAATGCATTAGAAAAGGAAAAGAATGTCACTTTTGGAAATGACTCTCCTGATGTCATTAAGGGTAAAGAATATGTTTTTCTAAAAGAGAAGGTTAAAGCTAGTAATGTTATGTATGTTGATGGATTAAAGCACAACTTGTTGAGCGTTAGCCAAATGTGTGACCAAGGAAATGAAGTTGTCTTCCAATCAAAATAATGTGTGGTTCATGAACTTGACAGAGGAACAACCATACTAAAATGAACAAGAACACCAAGCAATCGGTATATATTGAAAGGTGGCCAAGAACAATGCTATCTAGTCAAATCCACAGAAAAACGGTTATGGCATAGAAGATTGGGACATATGAGCTTTTCGCAATTAAGAAAATCAAGCAGGCTCAAAGTTGTTCTTGATATACCTAACATCACCCTACTAGAAAGTACCATATGTAAGTCATGTCAATTCGGTAAGAAAACCGGAGTTCAATTTAATGGCAAAGAAGGATCAACAAGTAAGCCTCTTGAACTTATACATACTGATTTGTGTGGAGTTGTAAAGAAAAAGTCACCTCTTGGAGAACAATACTATATCTTATTCATTCATGACTTTTCTAGAATGTGTTGGATCATTTTATTAAAAAACAAAGATGAAGCATTTGAAAAATTTAAGGTCTTCAAAGCATTAGTTGAAAATGAATTAGATCTAAAAGAAATGTCTCATATCTAACCGAGGAGAATACATATTGAATGAATTATTTGATTTCTATGAACAATATGGCATAAAAATACAATCTTCTATAGCTAGAACTTCTTAACAAAATGGCATGGCAGAAAGAATGAATAAAACAGTTCAGCAAATGGCTCATGGCATGCTTGATGGGTCTAGAACTCTTGACACCTTTTGGGTTGAAGTAGCACATACCGCAATAAATATTCTCAACAAGGCTCATGTTTGCAGGAATAGTGATAAAACTCCTTATGAAATTTGGTATGGTAATACTCCCACTGTGAAGAAATTTAGAGTTTTTAGAAGAAAATGTTTTATCAAAAATATTAATGAAAAAATTGGTAAGTTTGCCCCTAGAGTAGATGAAAGAATAAGTCTTTGTTACTCTTCTAGAAGAAAACGATACAAATGCTACAATAAGAGACTTCAAAAAATTGTTGAATGTATTGATGTTGTGATTGATGAAGCACACACAACTCCCAAAAGGGAAATAAAAACAAACTCGGATGATGACGATGAATGCTTTCCCACACTAAATCACAATGATATAGAATAATAAACTAATGAAGCATCAGAAGAAGACACATCAGATAGAGAAAAGGCTCCATCTAGGTATGTTCAAAAGAATCATCTAGAATCTGAAATTTTGGGAGAAAAGGAATCTGGGGTACAAACAAGGAGAACACTTGTGGGATCTCCTATTTATCTAGAAATATTATCCACCATTGAACCAGAAAATGTAAATCAAGCTAGTAAAGATGAATGTTGGATTAAGGCCATGAATGAAGTAGTGGATCAAATTGAAAAGAATAATACTTGGGAATTGGTTCCAAGGCCTCATGGTAAAATGTTATTGGGACAAAATGGATATTCAAAAATAATTTAAATGAAAATGGAGATGTAATTATAAACAAAGATAGACTTGTTTGTAAAGATTATGCTCAATAAGAAGGTATAGACTGTAAAGAAACATTTGCACCAGTAGCTAGACTTGAAGCCATAAGAATGTTTCTTGCATTTTCAAGTTTTCAACTTTTCAAAGTTTATCAAATGGATGTAAAATATGTCTTCCTTAATGGAGATCTGAATGAAGAAGTATATGTAGAGCAACCAGAAGGATTCATTTTGGGGAATGATGAAAAACTTGTTTGCAAACTCAAAAAGGGTCTATATGGGCTAAAACAGGCTCCATGGGTATGGTACTATTGTCTTGATAAATATCTTCAACAAAAAGGCTTCAAAAAAGGATCTACAGATAGTAACCTGTACGCAAAAATTGAGGATGAAAAACTCCTAATTATTGTTTTTTATTTGATGATATCACTTTTGGGAGTAATGAAGAATCTATGAGTAAAATATTTTCTTCTATTATGCATCAGGAATTTGAAATGTCTTTACTTGGGGAACTAACAAATTTTCTTGGTTTACAAGTATAATAAGAAAAAGATGGCATCTTTCTCTCACAAAGAAAATATCTCATGAAGATTCTGAAGAAGTATGGGATGGAAGACTGCAAACCTATGAGTACTCCAATGATGACCAGATGTAACCTCAGTTCTAATGATGAATCTCCCATGGTGAACCAACCAGATTACAAATCTATGATTGGAATTCTTCTTTATCTTACAAGAACTAGACCAGATATCATGCATGATGTTGGGATTGTTGGACGTTTCCAAGCCAATCCAAAGGATTCACATCTTTAGGCAGTAAAAATAATATTCAAATATCTCCAAGGAACTCAAGAATTTGGTCTATAATATACAAAAATTTTTTATCTTACCCTTCATGCTTACACAAATGCGGACTAGGTTGGAAATGTTGATAACCAGAAAAGCACTATTGGAGGTGCATTTTATATGGGGCCCCGATTAGTATCTTGGTTCAACAAGAAACAAAATTCCATTTCTTTATCTACAATAGAAGAAGAATATGTGGCTGCTACTTTATGTTGCTCACAAATTTTCTGTATGATGCGAAGATTACAATATATTCAAATTAAATGTTCTCCACCAATATCCATCCTCTGTGATAATACAAGTGATATTAGTATATCAAAAAATCATGGTATGCACTCTAAAACCAAGCATATTCCTATTTAGTATCATTTTTTAAGAGAACAAGTGCTTAACTAAAAGGTTAAATTGGAGTATGTTCCCTCCAAAGAAAAATTTGCTGACATATTTACTAAACCTCTTCCAGAGAAGCATTTGAATATCTCAGACAGAAACTGGGAGTTGTCTCTCCCTCATTATGTTGTTAAACTTATCTGATCTGTTTTTCTAATGAAATTTTAGAAGGATGATTTCGATACGTAGGTTTCTTTTCACATAGTCACGTATATACCTGAGTCTCTTTTAAGATAGTTTTGTATGGATCTTTCTATCATGAAATCAATGGGTTAGACTCCAGAACATATTTTGTCACGTTGCTTTGGCTCTATTGATCATGTGTTTATGGGTACGGTCCGCTGTTATGGTCCTCAAGTTACAGTTTTGTCTTTGATATTGATCTCCTTGATGAAGATTCTTTGATTAATGGGTTGTTGAAAACGTTTAGGTTGCATAGGTTTAGGGGGAGCTTTAGCCTTGCTAGGTATAATGTATTGTTGGCATTATGTTTCTAAACTATGTTTGATGATCTCTCTCTATTAAGCTCCTTTGGTCTTGGTTATAAAATCCATATATGTAATTTGATGTAAGGGTCATGATGAGATCTATGATGTAAAGATTATCATATTTAGTCATGTATGGAATTTTTCAAATATGTAAACCCACTTGGTTGGGTGGTTGAGTAAAAAATGTAAACCCACTTTCTTGGGTATTTAAGTCAAATATGTAACCCCACTTGGTTGGGTGATTGATGTAAGTATGAGTCCATGGTGATATGAAAGTTCATACTATTTTGAGTCATGTACTTCATTGGAAATTTGTCTAAATATTCAGCATGTGATCAGGGGGTGCATGGTCAGTATAGTGTAGATCAGATCTGTAGAACTCTTGTATCTACAAGGAAAGAGAAACATTGTTTCAGCATTGGTCTACCCTTTTCCCTTGATGTAAAAGGAGGAGAGTAATTTGATGTTTAAATAATGCTTATATTGATGTGTCTATCAGGTATATACAGGTTGTGGTGATCAAAAACCAACATGGTTTCCAACAAGTGCAAAGGGGGAGATTGCTGGCATTATGATTGCATGTGTTGTCCTTGATGGAAAACCACTTGTAAAAGACCAAGTATATCAGTTATGGATAAGCTCAGAGGTGAAAAAGTGATGGAACAGAATGTTATAATGATGGGATATAAGTTTTACAAATCATAATTATAAGATGGATAAAGTACATATTTGAGGAACTATATGCGATTTGGTAAAGGAAAAGTTGCATATACACACGAGTAGAAAGAAGCAAAGTCATGTATGAGCTAGTGCACTAATTCTATAATACCAGGGATCTTTAATATGGTATTAGCCCATATTATTGAGCGCAGTAATTGTTATTTGATCCCATCCAAAGAATACCATTGACACTTGTGTGTTTTAGGCTCATGGTATTGGCTAAGGCTCAAACGATATAAGGAGGTGGAGATCATAATGCTAAGTGGGTATGATTATGTGAATTGAATGAATACTTCAGTCTGAAGTATATCTGCATGGAATGAGCTATAATCAATAGATAGATATGATATTATGATGCACTCATGAATACAATGATGGATCAATATTTCTAGACTTGAAATGACTATGTATTTGCATTATCTATTTATGATTTGTTTAGATCTGTGGTCTAGGGCATGTTTGTTGAAGTGAATGGTATGATCTGACTAAGTTTGTAGTTCGGAAGTGTTGCACAATCTTGAATTATTTATAGATCTATATGTGGGTTCATCACGTGGAAGGTGCACATACATGGGGGTTTGGCTCTGCAAAGGTGCGTATATATTCAGTGAAAATACTAAGATCTATACGCAAGTTGGTTTTGGGTGAAGCACGTACAGTCGCAGATTTGTCTTAAGGAAGGCATGTATGCAAGATAGGTTTTTGGTAAAGAATGTTGAAGGAAATGTCTAATAATTTTTTTTGTGTTTCTACTGTTTATCAATGATGTCTTCATATAGATCTGGTTTGTTTGAGTACTGATTATGCTGCTAGTTGATTGTGAATAAAGACCCGTGATTGGTTGATTGAAAATGATTGATGTTGCTAACTCTATGAGGGCTCTGTAAAACTAAAAAAATATTTTTGAATATCTTTGATAAATTCTGAGTCTGGTCAGAAATCTAATCTTAATATATTAAGATCTATATGCAGGTTTTTCCACAGAAAAGCACGTATACACACGGGTTGCCTTAAGTAAAGTAGCGCATACATTTTTCTTATTAATGATCAAGGTTGCGGCTAATTATGTGTGTTGATGAATATGTCTAGGTTTAGTTTTATGTTATGGTTACAATGATCTCACTGATCTGTTCGAATTGGGTTGATGGTTGCTTTAGTTGATCTACAAGTTGTGTTGAATTAAAAGCTATTGGATCCAGTGTGAAACTTTATGAAATGTGGTCTACAGTGATTTTGAGGGTTTGAACCTTCAGTATGAAGTCATAAATTCTTTCCAGTAGGATCTGGTGATCAGATCAGGGGGTTTTAGCTCCCTTCTAGTGGTGGTTGGTAAACAAGATCAGGGGATTGGAGCTCCCTTCCAGTAGCAGATGGAGAACGAGAGAAGGTTTTAGCCTTTTGCAGGTGGGTACTTGCATGTGGGTATGAGTCTATAGCAGTACAATATTGTAATCAGTTATATATATAATAAATATTGAAGACAGAGACGACATTAGCGGTGGTTTTCTCCCAAATTGGGTTTCCACATTAAATCCTGGTGTTAATGTGTTATACTTATGTGTGATGATTTATTCTATTCTTACTGCTCATATTTACTTCTTACTAAATGTCTTATGAATGAATGATGCACTAGTTTAAGTAAATTTTCTGAAGATTTATCTGAATAATAAGTTCAATGGGCATACACAAGTTTCTTTAAAGAAAGATGCTTACATACGCTAGTTGGATTAATTAAAGTTGCGTATAGAAATCATTAAAGTAGAGAAAATATTGTGCGAGTTTTTAAATACTGATTCAACCCCCCCTCTCAGTATTTTTCCCAACATGAATGACAAATTTTTATGATTTTATGATGTTATCATGCTATCTAGTTACTATTATGGACATCATGAACTTATTTAGGTTTGAGTTGATGTGTTGTGAAGTTATAGCATGCTAATCTAGATTGATTGTGTAGAAAAGATAGCCTCCCCTTAAGATACATTAAGGTATGATTTTTCTTATGCTATATACTTGGTGCTTGAATGTTTGATTATGTTGTCTATTTGGTGTTTGACTGATTTGGTGTTTATGACATCATATAGTTGATTTATTTAACACGTTCTTGCAAGTTGTTTGAATATTTGATTAATTGCGTGATATGAGTATATGTGACTGTAAAAATGCATGAAGGAATGATCTTGTTTTAAGATGGTTTTTCTCACACATATGTGCTGAGATAGTCGGTATATAATTGAGTGCAAGTTACTAGGTGATAGTTGTAGAATATGTATTATGATTAATGAATGTGAGTTGATTGTTGATTATGACATGGTTGTTAGTCTTGGTAAATGTTGATTTCAAATTGATAGATATTTTTTCTTGATGTTGATGCATATGGATAGCATGTGTGTGTTTAGTTACAAGGCAGTTTGATTGGCACAACAAGGTAAGGTAACTAGCTTGTTGTTATGTTCATTTATGCACTCACAGTTATGTGTTTATGGAAGTATAATGTAGGGGATTGCATGGAAAAATAGTCTGCCATGAAATATTGAAGAAGGCTTGGATTGAGATTTCCTTTGGAAGTACTGGGGAACCATGGGGATTGATTCATGGTGTTTTTTGTTAGTATTGTTCTTCTTGTATTTTGTTATTTGTTGCACTTGATTGTGGCTTTGTTTATGTTTGGTGCATGATCATGTGCCCTTGTTTTGTTGTGTTATTACTATTGGTTTTCCATGGTCTCCTTTGTTTCTCGTGATTGTCTTTTATGTTTTTAGAGCCTTAGGAATTGGTTGGGGAAAGAGGAATTTAATGGAGCTCGGGAAGAGCTTAATGAAATCCAATAGGTAATTTAAGGCCCGAATGAAGCTCAGTTCATGAGTAAGCACAGTGGAATGTAAGAATATGACAATCAGATGGATTGGTTGAGTCCATTGTGGCAAATGGATGGTGGCAAGATAGTCATGAGAAAGGTAAAGTAAATGGATCTAAGATATCAGATGCCTTGGCTATGTTGGGAACTGTTGTTCTCAATATTGTGCATATTTTGGTTTTCAAGTTCCCGTGGTCATCATTTATTGAAGAGGTTTCTATATTTTCCACAGTGTAATGGAAAAATTGTCGATGTTTCGAATCCCAACGGAGATCCATTATAAAACATCCTAATAACCTCAACAGGGACAGAGGTTGTGAAATCAGTCGCAGTTAGCGACCTCTAATTCAACAAATTTGTTCCTCCAATTCGTGATCCTCCCGGGTAGAGTATTGCAGGTTTGTCTTTCTTTCCCATTACGTTCTAAGGTTTGGGCGTAATAGTAAATAAATATGTTTTTCTTAAGATTAAAATTATAAATTAAAATAAAAATGAAAAATAAAAATAAATAAATAAAAAATAAAATAAATTTTTTTTGATAAGAAAAGTAATTAGAAATTTAAAAAAATTAAGAATAAAATAAAACAACTTTAATACTAACTCTCTTTAAAAAAATCTAATTATTAGTTTAATTATTATTAATATTTATTTTTAATAAACTAATATTAATATGTATTAGATAATGTTACCATTAATCTTTTTATAAATTAATATTAATATTAATTATCTTTTTATTAAATAATTATTAATTATGCATTGATCTCTAATTGAAAGAATTCATTAGTTTATATTTTTTAAAATTTTTAATAACAATTATAAAAATAAAAAATTTAGGAAAATATTTTAGAATTAAGTTAAAACTTTTAAATTAAAGCATATTATTAAAATACATATTTTTTTTAGAGTTAGTAAAAAAAAAAATAAAAAAAAATTAGAATTAATAAATTCATTAGGAGATTATTAAAATCCAATCAAAATTAAAATAAATTAAAATTTTAAATTAAAAAAAAAAATTTAAAATTAAATATTATAATTTTTTTTAATTAAATTAAAATTTGCTTGATGTCGACTCTTTAATTCTCCTTTCATTTTTATTCACCATTAATTCTGGCCTAATTTCTTTCATTTCTTCATTCAACAAACCTATCCTGAAGATGGATCCCCGTTGGGATTCGAAATGTCAACAATTGTTTCATTACACTGTGGAAAATCTGGAAACCTCTTTAATAATTGTGCATATTGTGCATGGATAAAGAAATTTCTCTCAACCTAGACCTTATGATATCTGGTAATCATGTTGTGATCATAATTATGATGATGTCTATATATGTATATATGCATGTATGTATACCGCTATCTGATGAGATCATGATTGCTTTATGTTGATGTTTATATATGTAGATATGTATGTATGTATGTCGTTGATTAACAGGGTCGTCATGGATCTTGATGGTTTTATATTGATGGGTTATATGTATATATGTATGTATGTATGACGTTGTATGGAAAGATCATGTTTTTTTCTTGTGGAGGAATGATTTCTTATGCAAGTGTATGGCATGAAGAGGTTCTTGGTCTTATGAGGAATCAAGTGGGAAGAGTAACTTTGACAGATCTATGAGGTCATTATCATGTGCACATGAATTGATATTATATGTTTATATTATGCCTATGTTTATGTTATGGAGAAGTAATGTTGAGGGGTATATCAACGAAGTGAAAGTAATGTGATCTGCGACATTCTAGGATAAGCATGGATCGTGGAAATACACTAGAAGAAAGGTTGCTTGTGGGGTCAGTGTGTGGTTTATGGGTGTGCAGTACTATTATTGTGTATATTTTGTGCATGTTATATATTTTGTGGTTTTACCTATGGTGATGTGTACATGTAACATATGTAGTATTGTGTACATATAATTTTTTATATCTGTTGTATATATGGTGTTGTGTGTATATTGCATATGCAGTGTTGGGTATAGATGGTGCTATGCGCATGTTGGATATGTGATGATGTGTACATATGGTGTTAAGTACATGTTGTATATGCAGTGCTATGTACATATGGTGTTGTGTGTGTGTTGTACATATAATATTATGTACATATGGTGTTGTGTGTGTGATTTTACATGTGGTGTTATGTGCATATGGTGTTGTGTACATGTTGTACATGTGGTGTTGTGTGCAGGTGGTGCCATGTACATGTTGTGCATGTGGCATTGTGTACATGTGGTGTCATGTACATGCCATGCATGTGGTGTAGTGTACATGTGGTATTGTGTACACATTATACAAGTTGTCCAATGTACATTTGGTGTTGTGTAAACGTTGTGCAGGTGGTGGCATGTACATATGATGTTGTGCACACATTGTGCACGTAGTGTTGTGTATAGATGGTACTGTGTACATTTTGTGCATATGGTACTGGTATACATGTGGTATTGTGTGCATTTCGTACATGATACATTGCGGGCATGCAGTACTACATATGTGCATGGTGTATTCATGGTATTCTGATGTGTATTCATTGTGTTGTACTTGGTGTACGTATATGTATTGTGTTGTACATAGGAGGTATGTGTATGTATTATGTTGTGTTATACACCAGATGTAGGTGTATTTATTGTTTGTGTTGTACACTAGGTGTGGGTGTGTGTATTGTGTATGCTTTGTGTGAATATATGTTTTATACATTGTGTTTATGTGTATGTAAGTGAAGAGAAGTAAGGGAACTGGGTGCATGCTAGATGTGGCAACCGATATGGTGTGTGTTCTGAAAGAAAAATGAAGAAGTAAGGACTGATGAAGGATAACTATTAGTATTTTATTTTAGTTTTATTATGCATATGGTCATTTCTAACTTATGATGGTTACATGTGATTTATGATTATGGTTTATGATGATTGTGTAGAAATTTATTAATACTGATAGTATTACCAGATTGTTATAATATAAAAAATTAATCTTATGTTAAATATAGAATCCTTCCACTTAATTCTTTCCAGAAATTAAATCGCCAATTGAAAAACACATATGAAGCAAATCAATCGCACATAAACAAAAATTTTTAATGGGAAAGATTAAAGCTAAAAAACCCAACTATCATATATTATGTATACTAATGGATCATGTAATAATCTAATACAAGTCTTAGTACATCAAGCTCTCAGTACAATCAACAATCATTACACACTGTCATGTAGAAATTTGCATATCTATGCACCAATTTCTTGCCTCTTGACAACCTAACTCCACTGCGCAATCCCTGTTGAAGAAGAACTTTGAATGAATTCGAATTGGCCTTTCCTTGACTGTGAAATCCTCATTGGAATCTCCAATGTGTGTTAGATGTATTGAATGCATCACTATAGTCACAACAGATAGTCCATCTCACCCTTTCACCTATCTCTCCACTGGGTCTCCACTGGAACTGACATGCAAGTAGTTAACTGTTGATTTGTTCAGTTGCAAGTGAGTCTCTAGTTGTGAATTAATTAAATAATTAATTCACTAAACTCTCACTAGTGTATCTTTAGTTAGAACTAGATGTAAGTAGCACAATTGAGTTTAACTCACTTAACTGATTTAAACATAATAAAAACTCCCATAACTACTCTTCCAACTCTGTCACAACTTTTCCAGTTCAGTTCTAACTGTGTCCTCCATGCATGAGTCACCAACCAGCCTAGGAATTGCGTAATTCCTTCAGCCCACTAATTTTTCCAAATCTGTTCACTGAAATAAAGTGATTCAAGAGAATAAGTTGATATTTATTGTCGGATTATTATTAAGGGCTAATAATAATCGACATGCATCTATTTTTAGATTGATGATCTATAAATAGAATTCGCCCAATATTCTAAAAATAGAATCTCATCTATTTTTCACATTTGACCAACCATCTACATATAGCATCCTGCAACTTATAGAATATGCTCACCATGTCTAAAAGTAGACATACACCCAGAAAAAGCCTGCGGGCCCCATTTAGTGAAGGTGCTTAATTTTCACTAAGCTCAGCATCTTGTTGAATCTCAACACTCCCTCTCAACAAGATAGGGGTTATCCTTCACCCCAATCCTGCCTCTATGGTATTATAATTTTCTCCTATTGAGCGCCTTCGTCAGAATATCTGCACCCTAATCTTCCATAGGAATGTATTGAAGCAACATGATCTTCTGCTGCACACAATCTATGATATGATGATACCAGATATCTATATGCTTAGATATATCATGAAAGACAATATTAATCGATAATTTAATGAAACTCTGATTATCACAATGTATCACTGTAGGATCTAAATGAGAACCGAACAAACCTACCAGGATCTTCCTCATCTAGATAGCCTCACATACAGCTTGACTTGCTACCATGTATTCTGCTTTTGCTGA
Organism: Pinus albicaulis; assembly: GCA_034641835.2. Taxonomy (NCBI): domain Eukaryota; kingdom Viridiplantae; phylum Streptophyta; class Pinopsida; order Pinales; family Pinaceae; genus Pinus; species Pinus albicaulis. The sequence continues at coordinate 12,179,038 of MU968450.1, forward strand.
ACTGAGTGCCACAGATCTTTGTTTCCTGCTATACTAAGAAACTGTTGTAGATCCAATACTGAAAACCCCTCTTGATGTGCTCTTTCTGTCCATTGGGCTGCGTACCCAATCTCCATCCGCGAAGCCATGCAAATTCACCTCATCCGTCTGTCTGTACCATAGACCATACTTAGATGTGCCCCTGAGATACCTCAGGACATGCTTGTCTTCCTTCCAAAAGAGCTTGGTAGGCTTAACCATCACTTGAATAAGCTATTTCACTGCATAGCATATGTCCGGTCTTTTATTAACTAAATACATGAGCGAACCCACCAACTGTCAATAGACAATAGCATCCACTACCTCTGCCGATGTAGCATCGTATTTCCTCCAATTTCCTGGAAGAGGAGTATCCATGGGCTTGCAGTCCTCCATGTGAAACTTACCAAGTATCTCCTGAGCATACTTTCCTTGAGACACAAAAATTTCACCTTCTCGTTACCATATTTCCAATCCAAGGAAATAATGAAGGAGGCCCAAATCTTTCATCTCAAAATCCTTTTCAAGATCTGCCTTGCATGAGTGTATCAACTACTCATCACTCACTAGTATTAAATCATCAACATAAAGAACAATGATTAAAATCTTACCCTCCACCAAAATTTGGTATAGGTTTTCATCTGCCTCACTTTTGGTGAAGCCAGGTCCAGTGAAATAGCTATCGACCTGTGTGTACCAAGCATGAGGTGCTTGCTTTAACTCATACAATGCTCTTTTGATTCTACATACATGTGACTCGCTGGTGAAGATCTCAAATCCTTTAGGCTGCTCAATTTACACTTCTTCCTCAATGATCCCATTAAGGAACACAGTCTTCACATCCATCTGATGAATGTGCCAACCCATCTGCGCTAAGAAATAAAGGATGGTCCTTAGGGAAGAATACCGTGCGACAGGTGAAAAGGTTTCTTCATAATCAATCCCCTCGATCTGTGAGAAGCCCCAAGAAATAAATCTTGCCTTATACTTCTCAATGCTCCCATCAGCAGCTTGTTTTAACTTGTAGATCCATCTTGAACCTACCATTGGTTTACCAACCAGTCTTGGAACAATCTCCCAAGCATTGTTTCTGACAATGGAGTCATACTCCTCCACCATGGCATCTACCCATGTGGGTTCTTGCGCTGCTTCTTCACAAGAAGTTGGATCTTTCACGATACACTTGCTCATGAGAGCCATGTATCCAGTGAATCAGTCAAGTGTTTGTCTCTCTCTGCGCTGTGATGTAGGAAATCCTAAATTCTGTGCCACATCAAGCTTCAGTCTCTCAGCTTATGTGGTACAATTTCTACTTGTTCTGATGATTGGTTCTGCATGAGTGGACTCCACCACTCCATGAATCTCCTCCTATGGCTGATCCACATCTAGAGGCTCATATTTGGGAATAAGAAGTTCCTCCTCTGCATGCAAGTGTAGCTCCCTCTCAAGCGACAACCTCATGGTTTTCACCTCATTGAATTTTATATCCCATCACACCATAGTAATTTGACTATTTAAAAATACACACAATAATTATGGGGTGTTTCTGTGTACCCCACAAATATCCCAACTCCTGTAGTCAGCTCTAGCTTCTTCCTGGTGTCCTTTTTCACATGAATGTAAAAAAATGAGCCAAAAATATTCAAATGAGAAATATCAGGCTTCTTACCAGTAAAAGCTTCTTCAGGTGTACTCATTCCAAGTACTCTATGAGGACAACGGTTTTTCACATAAACCGCAGTGTTGCATGCTTCCACCCATAAGTGCATTGGTAGGCCCTGGTCATGCAGCATAGCTCATGTAGCACCCACGATCGTTTTTTTCTTCCTCTCCATGACCCCATTTTGCTGTGGGTTATGAGGTGCTATGAGTTCTCTTTGAATTCCTTCTTTGCTATAGAAGTCTTTGAATTCATTCGAGATATATTCACCACAATTATCACTCTGCAGAGCCTTCACTTGCTTCCCCAACTCCTTCTCTGCCAATGCTTTAAAATCACAGAACTTTGAGAATGTTTCGCTCTTCTTCTACATGAAGAATATCTAGCATATACGAGAATAGTAATCAACAAATATAACATAATACCTGTGTTTTGCTGATGAAGAAACTGAAAAAGGTCCACACACGTCTATGTGAATTCTCTCAAGGATCACCAAAGCATGGTTCTCCTTCTCATGAAAGGTGGTCTTCACAAACTTACCCATAGTACATCCCTTGCATTGGTGTGACTGTGCAAGAGTATCCTTGGAAATTCCAATAGAAATCTACTGTAAAATCTTCAAGGCGCCATGGTGAAGATGGCCCAATCTCCTATGCCATAATTTTCCCTCATCTTGGCCCACCACTTCTTCTGCTTTGCCCATCATTATAGCACATCCATCTACCTGCATATTGTAGAGATTTTTAATTCAAATCCCTATCCTCTTGGTTTTACCCATTGTTTAATGTCATAGGAAAACTTTTCCCTCGCTGAAAACAACGTCATAACCTCTGTCCTCCAACATCACGACCGAGACCAAGTTCTTCTTCAGACCTAGAACATGCATAACATCGTTCAACATAAATGGTTTACCTGAATCCCTCTTAAAGGTAATGGTTCTAATTATGATCGCACTGTATCTACCATCGTCACCCATCTCTATATGCATTTGGAGATCCTTCTCCTCCAAGTCACTAAACAACTCCTTGTCTCCCGTCATATGGAAGGAAGCGACATTATCAAGATACCACACTGATCCCATTGCGCTTTAAAATAGGCATGCGATCAAATATAAATCAAGTTCAAATTGTGAGGCTAAGGCCTCATTCGCTGCATCTCCAGCAGCCTTATTTTTCTTCTTTTTTTGTGGGTAGTTAGCGGCAAGATGCCCATGTTCATGATAGTGAAAACACTTCACCTTGGACAAATATAGCTTCTTGCCTTTAGCCTCAGATTTTGGATGGGATTATTTCCCCTTCCCTTCCCTTGCTTTGGCAGCCAAATCAAAATTCTCTTCATCATCATTCTTCTATGAAGAACCATCCCTGGTATTCCTCCTTATCTCCTCCTGCACAAGATCTGACCAAAGTCGCTCCCAATCCGGCAGTTTTTCCCGTCCATTGACAGAGTCTTCGTAGCTATACAAAATATTTAGAAGCCCAAGGAGAGCCAAGCTCACCAAGTCATCATCCACAACTGTAATTCCCACACTCCCCAGCTCATCCCTACATTGGAAAAACTTCATGAGATATTTTGGAATATTGTCGCCCTTCTCCATTTTGATTTTTTTGAGCTTATCTTTTAGCGCCAACTTCCTATGGTCATTGCTGCTGTGGAAAAGATATGTCAAAGCCTTCCACATTTCAAATGGAGTGGCTTTCCCATGAAGGCTTGACACAATATGGTCTTTCACACCTTCCAACAGAATTCTTCTTGTCTTCACTACCTTCTTTTTCCATGCGTCAAGTAATGCAGCATTGCTAGAAGTAGCCTTAGGAACATCGCTATCGATGAAATCCTTCACTCCATTATCTTCAAGCACCGCCTCCATCCTGTCCTTCCAGGCTATGTAGTTCGATCTACCCTTAAGGGCATACTCCAACCGTAACCCATTGAAAGCCATTTCAATGAATACTCAACTGTCGCACCAAGAAATTCTTGCAGCAAATTCGAATTGTCCACCAGCACAAAACTTAGCACCACTTCAAGATTGCAATCTCCAGTTATTAACACTGCTTTGATACCATGTAGAAATTTATTAATACTTATAGTATTACCAGATTCTCCTGATCTAAAAAATTAATCTTATGTCAAATACAAAATCCTTCCACTTAATTCTTTGCAGAAATTAAATCACCAATTGCAAAACACATATGAAGAAAATCAATCGCACATAAACACAGTTGTTTAACGAGAAATATTAAAGCTAAAAACCCCAACTATCATATATTATGTATATCAATGGATGATGTAATAACCTCATACAAAGCTTAGTACATCAAGCTCTCAGTACAATCAACAATCATTACACATTGTCATGCATGAATTTGCATATCTATGCACCAATTTCTTGCCTCCTAACAGCCTACCTCCATTGCGCAATCCATGCTGAAGAAGACCTCTGAATGAATTCGAATTTGCCTTGCCTTTACTACGCAATCCTCATTGGCATCTCCAATATGTGTTAGATGAATTGAATGCATCACTATAGTCACAACAGATAGTCCATCTCACCCTTTCACCTATCTCTCCACCGGGTCTCCACTGGAACTAATATGCAAGTAGTTAACTGTTGTATTTGTTTAGTTGCAAGTGAGTCTCTAGTTGTGAATTAATTAAATAATTAATTCACTAAAATATCACTAGTGTATCTTCAATTAGAACTAGATACAACTATAACAACTGAGTTTAACTCACTTAACTCAGTTAAACTGAATAACAACTCCCATAACTACTCTTCCAACTTTGTCACAAATTTTCCACTTTAGTTCTAACCGAGTCCTCCATGCAAGGGTCACCAACCACCCTAGGAATTGCTTAATTCCTTCAGCCCACTGATTTTCCAAATCTGTTGACTGAAATAAAGTGCTCCAAGAGAATTAGTTGATATTTATTGTCGGATTATTATTAAGGGCTAATAATAATCGACATGCATCTATTTTTAGATTGACAATATATATATAGACTTTACCCAATATTCTAAAAATAGAATCTCATATATTTTTCACATTTGACCAACCATCTACAAATAGCATCCTGAAACTTATAGAATATGCTCACCATGTCTAAAAATAGACATACACCTAAAAATAGCTTGTGGGCCCCACTTAGTGAAGGAGCTTAATTTTCACTAAGCTCATCATCATGTTGAATCTCAATAGATTGCATGTGATTAATGATTTTAACCTATGATGGTTTATCTTTGAGCTAACTATATGTGATATGTTTATACATGATGATTTGATCAAACAACTAGTTTGACTCGTGTGAGAAGAAGTGAACATGATTGCAAGTGTACCTTATTGACGAGCTACTAATGAGGTATGATTTGAAGTTATTTAAATTTATTTTGAATCTAATGGAAATTATGTGCTTGGTACAGGAAAGCATGTAATGCTCAGTTTTTTATGGTTGAAACCGATTGCAAGAATTAGCAACAACATCAAAAGGAATTGAAACATGCAATAGTATGTTGGTAAAGCACTTCAGGAGTAGGGCCATTGTGGGACACTGGTAACTAAAAGTGTCCATTGATTTCCATGAGCAAGCTATGACTGGTATCATGGTTTTGAGGCATGAATATTCCTTAGTTTTTGTATCTTTTGATGCAAGGAAGCCTTGCCAAGGGATGGACTACCCAAGATGGGGGTGCCAGTGGAACTTGGAAGGTGAGTGACTGTAATCAAGGGGTTGATCAGATTTCTTGAGGGACTGTGTAGAAGATAAGGAAAGGTAATGGATGGATTTTTTTTCGTCATTAGCATTGCCAGATGGAATCAAATGCACATTGGGAGTGTGCCCTGGAACAATGAGCCAGTAACTGTTCACTGAGAGGAAAAATGGCACAAGATTGTAGCGTTGGGCATTGGATGCAGCTTTGAATTTGACAGTGGATTTTGGACTTCCTGGAAAGGAGGTGAATCTTGGTATTAATTTGGGGGTGGAGATGTGACCCTCTAGATTTCCTTGTTGTTGATATAGGCATCGTATCCTTTTATTTTTTGGTTGGGAAAATGTTTATATGTGTATATTATTATAAATATTGTATCGAGATGGTTTATAAAGCTCCACAGACAGTATGGTTATTTGCTGGTTGAAACAAATGTGATTGAGTATATGTGGTTATTCTTGTAAATATTGTAATGAGCTATGTCATAAAGTTTCAGTAAACAATATGTTTGTCATGTTTCAATAATGGTCATTGTAAATATTGCAATGAGTTGTGTTATAAAGCTCCATGGGAAGTATGTTTTATTTTCAATGCTTTGCTAGTTTGTAGGTGTCATTGAACACCAAGGAAGGTGTTACCCCAAGGGGGGTGTTCTGTAATGTCCCTGGTAAAAATCCATGTAAAAAATATAAGACCAAGGTTGATGGGACAAGAATTCCAAGTTTAGTGGTAGGATAAACATCCTAGCAGGTTTTCATTTCGATTATTATGGCTAAAGGAAACTGGAAAAAGGAAATGGAAAAGACTTTGGAAAGGCATGAGGCATTAATTGGAATTTTATTTATGAAAATAGTGGCAAACATGAGAAAAGGAAGGTGAAAGGTCACAAGTTTCATGGGAGGAGGAAAATGAAGGAATATAATGGAAAATGAAGGAAATAGAGACCTCATTAATAAAAAGGCTTATGAATATCAGTTGGTAGGATTTTGTCAATGCATTTTTGGAGCTCTCTCATTATTCTTTCTCTCTTATACTCTTGAGCACTTAGAGTATTATTGGAGCACTCTTGGAGAGTGTGGATACTTGGTGATTTGGAGCAAGAAGGAAAAGGAAGAGCAGGAAAGTGCAAATGGACATTGGGATTAGCAACTACAGCGGGATTTTATTGTAGGTACCAGGTTTCCTATATGTTTTCCTCACTAGTTTTGGTATTCATGGTATATGCATGTGGATTTTCCTAGCCTTTACATTTCCTAGATAACCATGGTGTTGTGCTTTTATTCCATTGATTATTCTGGTTTGTTCTCATGATTCATTTAGCTGTTGGGTGGAGTTATTAGTTCCTGGATCCTTGGTTGGAAAAACACTCTAGAGCCTACCAGAAAACTATTGGGTTGAGTTACTAGTCCTGGAGCCTTGGTTGGAAGAACACTCTGGAGCCCTAGGTGGTTTGGGTTACTAGTCCTGGAGCCTTGGTTGGACAAACGCTCTAGAGCCTTAGGTGGGTTTAGTTACTAGTCCTGGAGAATTAGTTGGAAAAAATCTTTGGATCCCAGAAATAGTTGGGGTTGAATTACTAGTCCTAGAGCCTTGGCTGGAACAAACACTCTATTTCCCTCGAGCAACTTGTGTAGAGATCAATCTGTGATGGTTGTGATGTCCAACCGTGAGGTGGAATCACTTGTTGAGGGTTGAGGTGGTTTGGCCCCTGGAAGCCCTGGATTTATTGTGATTGATGTGTTTGATGGGTCGCACATTCATGCTTGGAATATGGCACGAGGGTGATTGGATGAAGTAAAATTTGGCTCAGTCAATCTACGGTCATGTGGAACGTGGAAGTCCCATATTTGGTTGGTTTTTACATTCAGTAATGAAGAGCTCATTCCTTGGGTATTTGGTATGAAAATGTACTAGTTATTGTGTGTATTCTATTGTTTTTGTATCCATTGTATTTATATTGTTATTATGATTGTTATAAACATGTATTTTATTAGTGATGATGTATGTCTCTATCCATGTTTTTACTTGTAAATGAATGCACAATGTATCTATGGTCAAATAGGTTTTAATGAAGCAAATGACGTAAGGGATCAATTCTTCTTAGTGATTCTTAGATAATTATGAGACCCCTATGTTTAAATATGTTGTTTACACCTGTAGATGCAATGTTTGTGACATCTTTGACGAAATTCCTATCATGTCTAGTAGGGGTCCAGATGAGTTATTGATGATGTGATTTCTTCTGTACCTTTTTTAAATGTTATTTATCATCTCCTAATTTTTCATGAAGTTCTGAGTAGTGACCTCGGCTCTGCGCCTAGAAAGGTGGCTCAAATACCAAAGTATCAGGCACAAAACCGAGTAATTAGAGCACTAGTTGCATGTTTGTTTTGTTGTGCCTACGACTATATCCTCCTTGCCACTAGCATGCAGTGTCATGCCTGCGGTTAAGGCTCAAAATGGTCCAAACGCCAGTTTAAAACAAGGTTAAGAGGCTTGAAGGGTTGGGATACCTCCTAGGGATATTTTTTATGTTGTGTAAGGTTTTTTTGTTAGGTTTTTGTAGGTGCCACTTTCGCAAGCTCATCTAGGAGATTGAATCTCGTACTAGTAGCCTCTTGTCACATGTTTAGCTCGATTTTCCAACTACTTGGGTGGATCTGGGAAGAGGTTGTTACAAAATCCTACATGCCTATGACAGATCATAACTAGGAAACCACATGCACATTCCATGCATTTACAAACTAGCAAGAAAATCAAACATGCAACTCAATAATTGTAAGAAAAACCCGTTGTAGTTGTCGATACCAATGTACTCTTACACTTTACTGCTTTTCATTTTCCTTATTTCTCCAAATCCCAAGTATGAAACACTCCTCCAAGACTACTCCAAGAAAAATCTAGGTGTCCAAGGGTATGAGAGAGAGAGAGAGAGAAAAAAATGAGACCTCCAAAAATGAACTGATCAAAAGCTACCAACTGATCCTCAGAAGAATTTTTATTAACGAGGCCTTTATTTTCTTCATTTTTCCATTATTTTCCTTCATTTCCATCCTCACGTGAAACCTGTGACCTTTCACCTTAATTTTCTCCTAATTTCCATTATTTTCATAAATAAAATTCCAATTAATGCCACTTTGCCTTTCCAAAGCCTTAGACATTGCCTTTCCCAATTTCCATAGCCATTATAAACCGAAATGAACGCCACTAGGATGTTTTTTCCCACCATTCAACTTGGTATAAATGTACTCTTACCTTGGTCATATATTTGTTTTTACATGAATTTTTAACCAAGGTTGTTATAAAACTCTCCCCCTGTGGGGAACACTATCCTGAGTGTTCAAAGACACCTACAACCAGTAAATTACTGAGAACCAAAACATACTACCTCTAGAGCTTTATAACATAGCCCGTTGCAATATTTAGAATGACCATTGTTGAAAACATGAAAATCATACCATTTATTGGAGCTTTATAACAAAAATCATTACGGTATTTATAATAACAACCGCATACACTCATGCACATTTGCTTCAACTAGAAAATAACCATATTGTCTAGGGAGATTTTTAAATTCAGCTCGATACAATGTTTACAACTATACACACATATACACATATGAAAATTTTCTCAACCAAAAAATAAAAGGATACGATGCCTACATACGCAACATGGGAATCCAGAGGCTCACACCTCCACCCTCAAATTAATATGAGTTTTCACCTCCTTCCCAGGAAGTGCAAAATCCACTGCCAAATTCAAATTTGTATTCAATATATAGCGCTGCAATATTGTGCCATTTGTCCTCTCAGTGAACAGTTGCCGACTCATTTTTCTAGGGCACACTCCCAATGTGTATCTGATCCCATCTAGAAATGCTAATGACCAACATTTTCTTACATGAACTTTGAGATTCTATATGACTTTATAATTCTCTAGTGAATCTTCATATTCTATGTGGGATCCTTGGTATTCCACACATTTACATTTCCTCATTTGAAAATTACGTCGTTAAATCCACAAATGATGTTTCAAGGCACATTGACATACATCACATTGTGATGACACTTGTATAAGCCATGATTTGGAAATGATAGTATGACACTTCATGATGATGTGGCAATGCCAAGTTTCTCTTTGTATTGCTACTTTGAATTTGAATTATTCGTGATAGATATTTGTGTCTTCTTCTTCATCACCCTCCAAAGGGTCTAGGTGAATTTTGGAACCTTCCAAGTCAAATTATTTTACTTGATCTGAGATTACTTTGTGTTATTCATGATGGTTATTTGTCTATTCCTTCTTCACAAGTTCTCTCTTGTAGCCTATGATTTATGGGCTATTTTAATCATTACCCTTTCAATTTTTAATAATGATACCTCCAGATGGAGACCAATCATCAAAATCTAAGATCAACCCAAAAACCATCTATTCTACCTCCTCTTACTCATTTAAGATGTTGATTGAAATGAGGCAATAAGAAAGGGTGCTAAGAGGAAGAGGCTAGGAATTATGTAGTTGATGGATATAGGAACTCATGGAAGCTATACTACTGACTAGAACTACAATATGCGTAGTATAGGAGGGATTGACATGCCTTCTTATACAGTGAGGGAGTCCATGGGAAAGATATTGAGCTTGATGATGGATGAAGTACAATGAGGAGTTCACAAGGGAAAAGAGGTATAGATTGTGTAGTTGGACATCACATGGACTGAGGAAGGCCGCACTGCTAACTGGAACTACACATTGCATAATAGGGAGAAAGTTAGGGCACATGATTATGTAGTGAGGGATCTTAGACAGTAGGAATAGTCAATGTAACTACACAATCTGAAATGGTTGGGGACATGATCTGTGAATTACATAGTTGAGGGGCTCAGTGACTAAAAAATGACAACTTTCTCATTGGAACTACACAATGCACAGTAGGAGGCTCAAATAGTGAAGATAATTTTGCACTTGGGAAACTCAGAGGGACAATGATCCAGGGTTTCTAACTGAAACTTTGCAATGCATAGTCATTAGAGGGAAGGCTTAGGAAACTACATAGCTTTGAAATTTAGTGACACAAGGAGGCCTGAATTCCAACTGCAACTACACAATGCATAATTATGGGCAAGAGAGGACAAGAATTGCGGGGTTAAGTTCCAAGGTTGCTTAGTGTGCTGATGGAGGAGGTAAATTCTCTTCTAGGAATGCGCATTACATAATTTAAAGAGACATAGGGGCTTCATTGTGGTTTGGAAATGAAAAATGTGAAATTTCAGAAGGGAGTAAGGTTGTTTGAATATTGAGCAAGTTCAAAAGACAATGAAGGGTCTAAAATGGATAATTATTGGATGAGTGAGGCAAGAGAGAAAAACACAAGAAATTAAGTCATGAAATGGTTATATCACACTCAAAAAACATTAACACATGCCATATAACTCAAAATTCACATGCATTCCTTGAAACAAAACTTATTTCTAAGTGTGACAGTTGAAACATCATAATGCAGCACATATAATACAAGTAAAGACAAGAGTGTTGACTATAGCTAAACTATGCCATGATATGTGGGGAATTTTCTAGTACCTATTCTTATGATATATATGATTGACTACTATAGAAGAATGTGTTATAGAGGCCTCTAGTGGTTCAAAAATATGTGACACATGAAGGAGTGAAAATCATTAAAAGAGACAATGCTATTGTGAAGATAACACAAAAGAACCACTTGTGGAAGTAAAAGAGATAAAAATTAGCAATCGTGAAAATGAAAGAAACACTAATGGAAACCAAAGTGCACAAAATTGACTGTTAAGAAAACTCACCTGAGATATGATACAATTGCAACAAATAGTGAGGGAATTATCAACATTAGGATTGTGCACTAACTGTCAAAAAGGGCTACGCAATCCTTATCTCCAAGGATTGCACAATCACTACCCTCTCATATACATATAGATTTCTAGGCTTGCTTGAAAGAAGAGAACTTGTGAATGCAACAGAAGCTAAACATGTGTAAGAAAGTGACTCTTACAGTCAAGAAATATCAACCGACCATGAAGGGACTATGAGAAATCAAGGAATGACATATCTTAGGATCACAAACAAGCTCCAAAATTCAAGTGTATGAAAAATTTTGTAGGGTGTTTGTCACAAATAAAACATAAGGATAAGCCAATTATTGAACTCAACATCTCCCCCCAACTGAAGCAACTACATGTACACATGTAGACCATTGATCAATATAACTCTTCCTTTGAGTGATAATGTTGTAGACGAAATTATGTGAAATCATAGGCATTTTCAATATAACCCACAATAGCTCTACAACCATTATAAACAATTAAATCTAGCCATTAGAGTTCTTTATATTCATGGTTAAGATTATAATAATACTGATCTTTTATCACATGGATCCATATCAAAGGAAACCATAGTTTAAGGCCAAGCTAGTCAGGCCCACATATCCTGATATATTTAATATACACTAGAACTCTTGAGAGGGTTTGGATAATATTAGGATAACTATTAAAATCTCCCTCATTTAGCACCTCTCTCCATATGGTTCTACTTCCCTCAGTTGGGCCATGGAAAAGGTATAATTATCCTCATTATTTCCTTGATAATTGTTATGTTTTTAGGCAATTTTATCCTTAACTTGTAATAATTCAAGATAAAATGGTGGTAAAAGTAAGTTGAAAATAATATATTTAATTTGCACTTTTATGATTTTAAAAATGTTGTAATTCGGGTAAATTTTTATGCAGATCAACCTAAATGAACAATTGTTGTTACTCAAGATATTTGAACGAGATATTTATTGAACCAAAGCTGTATTTATGGCAAGTTACAACATGATGTCTGAGAGTCGTTGTAAAATGAATCCAATAGGAAACTGCTTGTTACTATACAAAGATTTATGGTTGAAGGAGTAATCTTGAGAATCTTTCGATTCTCAGGGTAACTCTATAATCAGTTTTCAAATTTAATATATAAGACAACAAAGCGAATGAATTTTTTTTTTCCGTTCATTGTTAATGTTCCAATTTATTATTTCAGTTTTACTTTATATTATATACAAAAATATGAGTTGAACCTTTTTGAGGTTATTCTGTAAAACATTTCGAGTTAATGAATTTGCACGAGATTTTTCTTTAGTCCTCTCGATTGAGCTTATCTAGGAAGTACTTTTGGAGACTGTGCACCTAGTCACTGAAGGTTTAACTGTCAATTATGTACCATTGATAGTTAGATTACTTTTCCATGATTTTCATTAGTTATATTACTTTTTACTTGCCTTCTATTTTATAGTAAGTGATTGATTTAATCCTGTATCTTGAATTCTGTTAAGTGTTTTTCGAAGTTATCGATTGGATTGTGTTACATTGATGAAAAGTGTGAATGTGTGAATATGAGAAGTTACTTTTGAGAATTATAGATTTTCAAGCATTCGTGTGAGAGAGGCCTCTAGTGGTTCACAAATATGTGACACATGCAGTAGTGAAAATCATTAAAAGAGACAGTGCAATAGTAAGAAAACATGAAAAGGAAACTTGTAAAATATAAAGAAAGTTGAGGTGACACATTCTATAGTGAAGAGAACACAAAAGAACCACTCGTGGAAGTGAAAGAAATAAAAATGAAAATTGTTAAAATGAAAGCGACACTAATGGTAACCAAAGCACACAAAATCGAATGTTAAGAAAACTCACCTGAGAGATGATAAGATTGCAACCAACAGTGAGGGAATTATCAATCTTAGGATTGTGCCCTAATTTTCAACTAGAACTGCGCAATCCCTATCTCCAGGGATTGCAGGATCACTACCCTGTCATATACAGATAGATTTCTAGGCTTGCTTGAAATAATATAACTTGTTAATGCATCGAAAGCTAAACATGTGTAAATAAGTATCTCTCATAGCTAAGAAATATTAACTGACCATGAAGGGACTCGAAGAAATCAAGGAATGACATATCATAGGATCACAGGTAGGCTCCAAAATTGAAGTGTATGCAAAATTTTGGAGGGTGTTTGTTGCAACTAAAACATAAGGATAAGCCAATTATTGAACTCAACATCTCCCCCCAACTGAAGCAAATACATGTACCCATGTAGACAATTGATCAATATAACTCTTCCTTGGAGTGATAATGTTGTAGATGAAATTATGTGAAATCATTGGCATTTTCAATATCACCCTAATATATCTACAACCATTATAAACAATTAACTCTAGCCATTAAATTTCTTCATCTTCGTGGTTAATATTATAATAATACTGATGTTTTACCACATGGATCCATATCAAAGTAAACCATAGTTTAAGGCCAAGCCAATTAGGCCCACATATCTCAATGTAATTAATATACATTGGAAAGCTTGAGAGGGTTTGGATGCTATTAGGATAACTATTAAAATCTCTCTTATTTAGCACCTCATTAGAGGTCTACGATATGATTCTACTACCCTTTTTTGGGCCATGGAAAAGGTATAATTCTCCTCCTTATTTCCTTGATAATTTTTATTTTTTTAGGCAAGTTTATCCTTAACTCATAATCATTCAAGAGAAAAGGATGGTAAAAGTAAGTTGAAAATAAGATAGTTAATGTGAGCTTTTATGATTTAAAAAATGTTGTAATTCAGGTTTGTTATGAAGATCAGCCTAAATGAATGATTATTTTTACTCAAGATATTCAAGCGAGATACTGATTGAGCCAACGTCGTATTTATACAAAGTTACAGCTCAATGTCTCAACGCGGTTGGAAAATGAAGGCAATAGGAAACCGATTGTTACTATATGAATATTTATGGTTGAAGGAGGAATCCTGAGAATATTTCGATTCTTAGGATAGCTCTATATTCAAATGTAATATATAAGACAACAAAGTGAAACACAATTGTTGTTCGTTCATTGTTAATGCTACGATTTATTATTTCACTTTGACTGTATATTATATATAGCGATATGAGTTGAAAATTTTTGAGGTTATTCTATAAAAAAATTTGAGTTAATGAAGTTTCACAAGACTTTACTTTAGTCCTCTGGATTGAACTTATCAAGGCAATACTTCTGGAGACCGTGGGTCTAGTCACAAGAGGTTTAACTGTCAATTATGTATCATTGATAGTCATATTACTTTTCCATGATTTGCATTAGTTATATTACTTTTTACTTGCCTTTTATTTTATAGTAAGTGATTGATTTAATCATGTATCTTCAATTATGTTAAGTGTTTTTCGAAGTTATCGATTGGATTGTGTTACATTGATGAAAAGTGTGAATGTGCAAATATGAGAAGTTACTTTTGAGAAGTATATATTTTTGAGAATTTGTGTGAGATAGGCCTCTAGTGGTTCACAAATATGTGACACATGCAGGAGTGAAAATCATTAAAAGAGACAGTGCGACAATAAGAAAACATGAAAATGAAACTTGTGAAATCTAAAGGAAGTTGAGGTGACACATGCCATAGTGAAGAGAACACAAAACACCACATGTGGAAGTCAAAGAAATAAAAAATTAAAATCGTGAAAAAGAAAGCGACACTAATGGAAACCAAAGTTCACAAAATTGAATGTTAAGAAAACTCACCCGAGAGATGATACAATTGCAACCAACAGTGAAGGAATTATCAATCTTAGGATTGTGCACTAACATTAAACAAGGACTATGCAATCCCTATCTCCAGGGATTGAAAAATCACTACCCTCTCAGATATATATAGATTTCTAGGCTTGCTTGAAAGAATAGAACTTGTGGCTGCATCAAAAGCTAAACATGTGTAAAGAAGTGACTCTCACAGTTAATAAATATCAACCTACCATGAAGGGACTATGAGAAATAAAGGAATGACATATCATAGGATCAAAGGTAGGCTCCAAAATTCAAGTGTATGAAAAATTTTGGAGGGTTCTTGTCGTAAATAAAACATAAGGATAAACCAATTCTTGAACTCAACATCTCCCCCCAACTGAAGCAACTAAATGTACCCATATAGATCATTGATCAATATAAATCTTCCTTGGAGTGGTAATTTTGTAGATGAAATTATGTGAAATCATAGGCATTTTCAATATCACCCACAATAGCTCTACAACCATTATAAACAATTAACTCTAGCCGTTAAATTTCTTCATATTCGTGGTTAAGATTATAATAATACTTATGTTTTACCAGATGGATCCATATCAAAGGAAACCATAGTTTAAGGCCAAACAAATTAGGCCCACATACCTCGATATAATTAATATACAATGGAAATATTGAGAAGGTTTGGATAATATTAGGACAACTATTAAAATATCTCTTATTTAGCACCTCATTAGAGGTCTACCATATGATTCTACTACCCTTTTTTGGGTCTCAGAAAAAGTATAATTATCCTCCTTATTTCCTTGATAATTGTTATGTTTTTAGGAAAGTTTATCATTAACTCATAATAATTCAAGAGAAAAGGATTGTAAAAGTAAGTTTAAAGTAATATTGTTAATGTGAGCTTTTATGATTTCAAAAAGGTTGTAATTCGGGTAAAGTTTTATGCAGATCAACCTAAATGAATGATTTTTTTTACTCGAGATATTCAAGCAAGATACTGATTGAGCCAACACCGTATTTATAGAAAATTATAGCTCGATGTCTCACTGTGTTTGGAAAATGAAGGCAATAGGAAACTAATTGTTACTATATGAATATTTATGGTTGAAGGAGAAATCCTGAGAATATTTCGATTCTTAGGATATCTCTATATTAAAATGTAATGTAGAAGACAACAAAGTGAAAGATAATTGTTGTTCATTCATTATTAATGTTACAATTTATTATTCCACTTTTACTGTATATTATATACAACGATATGAGTTGAAATTTTTTTAGGTTATTCTGTAAAAAAAATTGAGTTAATGAAGTTGCATTAGATTTTACTTTAGTCCTCTCGATTGAGCTTATCTAGGTAGTACTTCTGGAGATCGTGGGTCTAGTCACCAGAGGTTTGAATTTCAATTATGTATCATTGATAGTCAAATTACTTTTCCATGATTTTCATTAGTTATATTAATTTTTACTTTCCTTTCTTTTATAGTAAGTGATTGATTTAATCATGTACCTTGAATTCTTTTAAGCGTTTTCCGAAGTTATCAATTGGATATTTGTGTTACATTGATGAAAAGTGTGAATGTGTGAATATGAGAAGTTACTTTTGAGAAGTATAGATTTTCAATAATTTGTGTGAGAGAGGCCTCTAGTGGTTCACAAATATGTGACACATGCAGGAGTGAAAATCATTAAAAGAGGCAGTGCGACAGTAAGAAAACATGAAAATGAAACTTCTAAAATCTAAAGAAAGCTGAGGTGACACATGCTATAGTGAAGAGAACACAAAAGCACCACTTGTTGAAGTGAAATAAATAAAAAATGAAAATCGTTAAAATGAAAGCGACACTAATGGAAACCAAAGCACACAAAATTGAATGTTAAGAAAACTAGCCTGAGAGATGATTCAATTGCAACCAACAATGAGGGAATTATCAATCTTAGGATTGTGCACTAACTGTTAACAAGGACTGTACAATCCCTATCTCCAATGATTGCACAATAACTACCCTCTCATATACAGATAGATTGCTAGGCTCGCTTGAAAGAATAGAACTTGTGAATGCAACGAAAGCTAAACATGTGTAAATAAGTGACACTCACATTTAAGAAATATCAACTGACCATGTAGGGACTATGAGAAATCAAGGAATTAAATATCATAGGATCACAGGTAGGCTCCAAAATTCAAGTGTATGAAAAATTTTGGAGGGTGTTTGTCACAACTAAACATAAGGATAAGCCAATTATTGAACTCAACATCTCCCCCCAACTGAAGTAACTACATGTACCCATGTAGATCATTGATCAATATAACTTCTTCTTGGAGTGATAATGTTGTTGATGAAATTATGTGAAATCATAGGCATTTTCAATATCACCCACAATAGCTCTACAACCATTATAAACAATTAAGTCTAGCCATTAAAGTTCTTCATCTTCATGGTTAAGATTATAATAATACTGATGTTTTACCACATGGATATATATCAAAGGAAACCATAGTTTAAGGCCAAGCTAGATAGGCCCACATATCCCGATATAATTAATATACATTGGAAATCTTGAGATGGTTTGGATAATATTAGGATAAATATTAAAATCTCTCTTATTTAGCACCTCATTAGAGGTCTACCATATGATTCTACTACCTTTTGTTAGGCCACGGAAAAGGTATAATTACCCTCCTTATTTCCTTGATAATTGTTATTTTATTAGGAAAATTTATCCTTAACTCGTAATAATTCAAAAGAAAAGGATGGTAAAAGTAAGTTTAAAATAATATAGTTAATGTGAGCTTTTATGATTTCAAAAAGGTTGTAATTCGGGTAAATTGTTATGCAGATCAACCTAAATGAACGATTGTTTTTTCTTGAGATATTCAAGCGAGATACTAATTGAGCCAATGGCGTATTTATAGAAAGTTGCAGCTCGATTTCTCAGCGTGGTTGAAAAATGAAGGCAATAGGAAACTGATCATTACTATATGAATATTTATGGTTGAAGGAGAAATCCTGAGAATCTTTCGATTCTTCGGATAACTCTATATTGAAATGTAATGTATAAGACAATAAAGTGAAAGAGAATTGTTGTTCATTCATTGTTAATGTTACGATTTATTATTTCACTTTTACTGTATATTATATACAACAATATGAGTTGAAATTTTTTGAGGTTATTCTGTAAAAAAAATTGAGTTAATGAAGTTGCACGATATTTTACTTTAGTCCTCTTGATTTAGCTTATCTAGGCAGTACTTCTGGAGACCATGGGTCTAGTCACCAGAGGTTTAACTGTCAATTATGTATCATTGATAGTCAGATTACTTTTCCATGATTTTCATTAGTTATATTACTTTTTACTTGCCTTTATTTTATAGTAGGTGATTGATTTAATCTTGTATCTTGAATTCTGTTAAATGTTTTCCAAATTTATTGATTGGAATGTGTTACATTGATGAAAAGTGTGAATGTGTGAATATGAGAAATTAATTTTGAGAAGTATAGATTTTTGAGCATTTGTGTGAGAGAGGCCTCTAGTGGTTCACAAATATGTGACACATGCAGGAGTGAAAATCATTAAAAGAGACAGTACGACAGTAAGAAAACATGAAAATGAAACTTGTAAAGTCTAAAGGAAGTTGAGGTGACACATGCTATAGTGAAGAGAAAACAAAATCACCACTTGTGGAAGTGAAAGAAATAAAAAATAAAAATCGTTAAAATGAAAGAGACACTAATGGAAACCGAAGCGCACAAAATCAAATGTTAAGAAAACTTACCTGAGAGATGATACAATTGCAACCAATAGTGATGGAATTATCAATCTTAGGATTGTGCACTATCTGTCAATAAGGACTATGCAATCCCTATCTCTAGGGATTGCACAATCACTACCCTCTCAAATACAGATAGAATGCTAGGCTTGCTTGAAAGAATAGAACTTGTGAATGCATCGAAAGCTAAACATGTGTAAAGAAGTGACACTTATAGTTAAGAAATATCAACAGACCATGAAGGGACTATGAGAAATCAAGTAATTACATATCATAGGATCACAGGTAGGCTCCAAAATTCAAGTGTATGAAAATTTTTGGAGGGTGTTTGCCGCAACTAAAACATAAGGATAAGCCAATTCTTAAACTCAACATCTCCCCCCAACTGAAGCAACTACATGTACCCATGTAGACCATTGATCAATATAACTCTTCCTTGGAGTGATAATGTTGTAGATGAAATTATGTGAAATCATAGGCATTTTCAATATCACCCACAATATCTCTACAACCATTATAAAAAATTATCTCTAGCTATTAAAGTTATTCATATTCATGGTTAAGATTATAATAATACTGATTTTTTACCATATGGATCCATATCAAAGGAAACCATAGTTTAAGGCCAAGCCACTTAGGCCCACATATCCCGATATAATTAATAAACATTGGAAATCTTGAGAGGGTTTGGATAATATTAGGATAACTATTAAAATCTCTCTTATTTAGCACCTCATTAGAGGTCTACCATATAATTCTACTACTCTTTTTTGGGCCATGGAAAAGGTATAATTCTCCTCCTTATTTCCTTCCTTGATAATTGTTATGTTTTGAGGCAAGTTTATCCTTAACTCGTAATAATTCAAGAGAAAATATGGTAAAAGTAAGTTGAAAATAATATAGTTAATGTGAGATTTTATGATTTCAAAAAGGTTGTAATCTGGGTAAATTGTTATGCAGATAAACCTAAATGAACAATTTTTTTTACTTGAGATATTCAAGTGAGATACTGATTGACCCAACACTGTATTTATATCAAGTTACAACTCGATGTCTGAGCGCGATTGGAAAATGAAGGCAATAGGAAACTGATTGTTACTATACGAATATTTATGGTTGAAGGAGAAATCCTGAAAATCTTTCTATTCTTAGGATAGGTCTATATTCAAATGTAATATATAAGACAACAAGGCAAAATACAATTGTTTTTTGTTCATTGTTAATGCTATGATTTATTATTTCACTTTTACTATATATTATATATAGCAATATGAGTTGAACATTTTTGAGGTTATTCTGTAAAACATTTTGAGTTAGTGAAGTTGCACGAGATTTTACTTTAGTCCTTTGGATTGAGCTTATCTAGGCAGTACTTCTGGAGACCGTGGGCCCAGCCACCAAAGGTTTAATTGTCTATTATGTATCATTGATAGTCAGATTACTTTTCCGTGATTTGCATTAGTTATATTACTTTTTAATTGCCTTT
Organism: Pinus albicaulis; assembly: GCA_034641835.2. Lineage (NCBI taxonomy): Eukaryota > Viridiplantae > Streptophyta > Pinopsida > Pinales > Pinaceae > Pinus > Pinus albicaulis. The sequence continues at coordinate 12,199,270 of MU968450.1, forward strand.
TATTTTATAGTAAGTGATTGATTGAATCCTGTATATTGAATTCTGTTAAGTTTTTTCCGAAGTTATCGAATGGATTATGTTACATTGATGAAAATTGTTAATGTGTGAATATGAGAAGTTACTTTTGAGAAGTAGAGATTTTCCAGCATTTGTGTGATTAATATTTTTTCCTTATGCATAGGATTTGTCAAGAAATAGATCAAACATTTTGTGAGTTAGAATAGTTTATTTCATGAGAATTATAACTATAAGAGTAATTCTTTGTTGTTATCATTTATTTCTGCAACGGTTGAATTATGATAACGATTCAGGTAATAGTTATTATGCACTTCACCATAGTTTAAGACTTTATTCTTGCATATAATTTTTCGATAGCCTTGAAATAAAAGAATAATCCCATGTTGATAAAATTAATGAGATAGGATTAAGATTGATTTTTAGGATTCATCTTAGTGCCCAACATTTTTGTGTCATTGCCAGGGAGGTTGTCAAATTGTAGGTTGTGTATCTAGAAGGCCAAGTATTGAATATGGAAGGTAAGAACCTACGCATGCCTCTTAAGCAAAAATCTTGCGCCTATCAACCACTTTTGGTTGATGTGATTAGGCTATGTAAGTGAGTATTTAGTTTATTTTCCAATTAATGCAAGTGTGTATTTAGTTTCTTTTTCGATTTAAAGTATTTATGCATAGTAAATAGTTACTGTAAGTGTGTATGACTAATAAAAAGAAGCAAGTAGTAATAAAAACCAATACCAAAAACCACGAAAACCCAGGGATCGATGAGACATAGGAGAGAGGCCTTTATTGACCAAATTATCCAAAAAGATAAATCTCAAGCATCATTAGGACCCCGAACAATATCTAGGAAAGGATCTACCACAATCCCTCAAGCGGTAGAATCACAAACTGCATCTCATGCTGAGATTCATAGAAAAACTGGAGGATCTAGGAAAAGATTTAAAAGCACATTTATTCAACACTCTAGTCCTTCACAAGAAGGAAATTCTTGTAATTTTAAATAATGAGAAGGAGAAATTGGTGGAGCATATCCATGATCCTCAGGATCTAGATCTCCTGTGATCTTGATAGAAGAAAAGACACCTAAGATTCTAGACTTAGGAAGCATAGTGAAACCCCCTAAAGAGATGAGTAGTATCCATAACTCCCCTGCTCAAATAATACCTCTTGACCAAGAAATACCTGAAAATTACTGGCAGATATTCGATCAAATGGAAACTCAAGCAAAACAAAGCTAGACCTCGACATTGGAATATCCTATTGTCGATTCGGTGGCTAATGCCCAAATGAATGCCATCCCTTTACAAAATATTCCAAATTTTCATGGGATGACCTCAAAGGATCCAAATTCATTTTTATTTGAATTTGATGTCTTAGCATAGGGTATGATTACACCACTGATCCACATAGATTAAATATTTTTCCTTGTAATTTGAAGGGGGTGGAATTATGATGGTTTATGGGCTTGGGAGGGCGCACTATCGATTCCTGGGATGCAATGAAAAATTCCTTTCGTACAAAATATCAATATTATTGTCGATCCAGGGATCTAAAAGAAGAAATATTTAAAATGATTGCAGAAGACAATGAAACTTTAGAGGAGTACATTGAGATATTTCAGTACAACTTACAAAGATCCCCATACAATACCTTACCAAAAGAAGTATTAAAAGTTGCTTTGATAAAAGGCATGAAAGACAAGTTGATAGAAACGTTGAATTTAATGTGTCAAGGTGATATTTATCAGGAATAATCTGACAACATTATTAAACTGTGTATCAGGTGTTCACGTGGCAGTACATGAGCCAGATCTAGAGTATGAGATCCACTCACCAAAATAAAAAAACCACTAGAGGATGTGTGCACAAAAATTGGTAATCATTTAGAAGATTTTAAAACTGATATTTTGGGCAAACTGACTACAAAACTAGATGTTTTGTAGGCTAAACAAAAGCAAGATGAGGTGGAGCAAGCATTGGTGATATTCAGTCTATGATGTCAAAATAGGTACATTGAGAGGGAATTCCCGATGGACATGGTTCGAACCTGTGATATTTTCACTAAAGAGCATTCAAAAAATTAGTGTCCATCACTTCCAGGATTAAAATATATTCTCAAGGAAGCCGAGGATTGAACATAACCTGTATAACTGATGGCTCAACGTTGACAATGGAAATCATGTCCTCCAATTATTATGAAAGATCCCTCCTCATTTTATTCTGGACAATACATGCAACAAAAAAATCCTGGAAATGCATGGCAGGGACAAACACCTTTTAATTCTACTTGGAAATCTTAGTCATATCCTACTTCACCATGGATGAATCAATCATTTGCTGGTTTAGGATGGCCAAATCCTCAATACCCTGCCCCATTTTAGCAAAATCCAGTTACCAACTTGCTGTACGGTAAAACAACCCCCCCATTTTTAACTTGTTCACTTCAAATAATGGGGACCCTTTCTATAAAATTTTGGCTAAGTGCCTTTTAGGATTTTTATTAAGTTAATTACCTCATGATTTTATTGATTTTTCATCTTCTTTAGATTTTTGTTTTGATTGCTTGGTTGAAATCAAGTTTTTATAAGCTTTTCATTGATGCTTGTTTCACCTCATTTGGTCAACTGGTTTGTAAATGACACTCCTTTGAAGTCTAATTATTTATGTCGTCTGGGTTAAAAAATGCATAAAATGTACAATATTTCATTTTTGTAATTAAATTAGTTCAATAATGCATTTAGATTAAATATTAACCTGTAGTTAGTTATTACTAACATTTTTCATTTTTTTTACTTATACAGCCAAATTATAAAGTATCGGGATTTCAGTCATTTATTCCAATTTTCCAATTTTCAAATAAATTACTAATCTCGAAAAATTCAAAAATGACAAAGTGGCTGTAATTTAGATAGGAAAATCATCATTTTAGATCATTAAAATGAAACCAAAACAAAAAAGCTAATTTTTAACGTTAAATTTTATATTAATTAAATTAATTATTATATAATTAATTAATTAAATTAAAATTTAATATAAAAAATATATATTAAAAATAAAAAATAAAATAACAAACTCATTGCATCGGAGGTTTTGATAATACACTACATTACATCGGAATTTTTAAAACCATGATGACTCTCCTTCCCGATCTCCTGATGTGATGAGTTATAACTCATTTGCTTTATTTCGATGCGATGAAGTCATTTGTTCCGATGCAATTAGTTTGATTTGTTTCGATGCGATGAGTTTGTTTTATTCCGATGCGATGAAGTCATTTGTTCCGATGCGATGAGTTGCATTTGTTTTATGCAATGCGATGAGTTCACATTATTATTCGCATAGGTTAGTGGTTAATATTAATGTGAGTCTAAGAGGTAAGTTGTGTTAGTTTAATGCTTGTTACTGTTAATGTTAGTTGTTAATAGTATAATGTTAGTTTAAGTGGTAGATAACGTTAGTCTTAGTTTAATATTTGTTAGTATTAACGTTAGTATTAGGAAGTGTTATTTTAAATTGAGTGTAATATTAAGGTTACGTAGTGATTAGTGGTAGGTGTAGTGTTATAGTAAGTTAGTGATATATTAGTTTTGAGTTAATTTTAACTTAGTATTCTCATACGTTAGTAAGAGTTAGGTTAGTGTAGTTTTAAATTAGTTTTAAAGTTAATATTAGTATATCTTAGTGTTAGTATTAGTTTATTTTTAGATTTAAATACTTTAAATAATTAATTTTAAATTAATTAATATTTTAAATTTAATTAATTAAATTAAATTGATTATTAATTAGATTAATTTGTTTATAAATAGTTAATTATATTTGTTAGTTAGATTAATATTCATTAATAAATAGGTTATTAAATAATTAGTTTAGTCTATAATTAAAAATTAAATTAGAATTAATTATTAGTTAATTGTAGGCTAACTTGGGATTAGATTTTTAATTAAAATTCTGATTTTTTTTAGCCCAGCAACAGAATTTCTAGATTTATATCAGATTTGACTTATCAACTTTGGAGGCTCATAAATTGAGTTTTACTTGGCCAAATGAGGCCTAGGACAGCTCACTGGAAAGGGAAAATCAAAGAGAACATTTCTGAGGAGGTTTCACTAATAGATTTGGTCATTTATTAGGTCAAAAATCAGGCAGAAAATCAAGCTCCGAATTTCTGAAACAAAATCATTTTCTGATTTTTGTTTTCTTCATTTTCATTTGCCCAAAGCCTCTTCTAATTGCAGATTTATGCATCAATAATATCATTGGTTAATTAAAATCGCTATGAGCATCAATAATAAGCTCAAATTTCCTTTTTATTTATTTAAATAGAATTTGATTGGATTTATTTTAATGCTAGAAATAATATTTTTATTTTATTGTTGTATCTTATTTCATTTTAATTTCTTTTTGCAGGGAAAACAATAGAAGGGATATGGAAAAAAAGATCTCAATCAATGAGAAAGCTCCAACAATTAAAGATTGGATTTTTTGAGCAAATAAAATTGGATTGGGTAGATTTTTCTTGAACAAACTCTCTTCTCAAAATACTTTTGGAAAGATTATAAATTGCAGATTGCAAAATGTAAAAAGCAGGGGAGGTTGCTCTCCTCTACAATTCCAGACTTATAAAAGCATTTCTGTAATAGGAATTTAGAGTTGTACATGGGGAGGAGAGAAAATTTCAAATCTGAACATTATTGAGGGTTTTTCTTTATATCTTGAATTATGTATGATGGACAGCGTTTGCATTTCTATAGCTCTAGTTTTGAAAGCCGAAATTCAAGTAATGTAAAGTACTGTTAGAGACCAGGATCAGAGAAGCAGATTCAATTAACTGGTATTTTTGGCATTTCTGCATCAAATACTAGTTTCAATTTTATGATAATAAAATTGTTGTTTCATTTTATTCATGTTTATGCATTTCTATTGATATGGATAATTTGTCTCAAATTGTTATGTATATCTGCTCTTATGAGTTAAACTTTGATTTCTGAGTACGTATTTACTCAGAAATCTGTCTTATAGAACTGATTTATTAAATAGTAATGTGTTGCGAATTTCTTCCACATATTATTGTTTAATTATTGGCTTGATTGATTTTACAATCGATATCATTTTTGTGAATTTCTTCCGAAGTGTTGTTGATTTATTATTTTAGTTAAATGGTCTCAATAGGATGTGTTTTGGTATTCACCAATGTGAGCTAAATAGAATTTCTTCGTTAGCTTAACATTAATTTAAAGCTAGACATATTTAAATTCTCATTATTTAATTATCTTGCTCCTAGTTGGGTTAGATCTATATCTACCTAATTGAGATAGGATTTAGATTAGTTTCTTTTGCTTGCATTATAGAATAATTTTTCATTTAGATTAAGTTCTATATTATTTTAAGTCCTCTTCTCGAAGAGGCAAAATCTTAGTTGTGGTTTGGCCGAACCCAAATCAGCTTAAGGGTCATTCTCTTTCTTGATCAACAAGAAGAATTGATCTGATATCCCTGTCTATTTGTAGTTAAGGATACATCATAAACCAATAGCAATAGGGAAAAGGTAACTAGAGCTAGTTAAACCAGTCAGAGCCACTATCATAAACGAAAAAGGAGTTGTATTAAGGTCCGAACTGGGTGGTTATCCCTCAATGTTGTTGCAGCAATTTTTTAGGCTTCAACACAACCCCTATCCCTCACAATGGTCGAACACACTTGCATAGAATTCAATGTGGCCTCCAAATTGGCAGCATCCTGCAGGATTGGTAAATCCACCTCTGGGGTCGATCCCTCAATCTCAACCCACAGTTCCAGCTCCATTTCAGTTACCTCCTATTCTGCAACCTCTGATGCGTCCTCAACTACCATATCAACCAAATTCTAACCCCAAAAATAGACCTATCCATTATGTGCAAATCATTGGAAATTCAGTCTATGAAATAGACTCCTTAGGATGTATGAGATTCAGTTGAGATCTGGACGCATTATTTCTCCTGAATAAAATTAGAACAATCAAGAGAAAGAAAAAAGTAAAGAAGAACTGACTATGATAAATCCTTCGACTGTAGTTATTTTAGAAACAGAACCAATAGAAAACATAGTCGAGCAATGGAACCCTAAAAAAATCGTAGCTACTTCCACTCCATTCCCTGAAAGAATCACGATAACCAAACCAACAATCTACCCTGAGTTTGATATTGTAGGGTAATTGAAAAACTTGTGTATGAATATTCTACTCCTGCAGCTATATAAGATATCCCAATCTATGCCAAAATGATCAAGGAGTTATTTGAGAAAAATCCTAGGATAAAACCAAAAAATCCACCCACAGTTCACATTGTAGGAACATTATCCAGCCTCATTTTAGAAAAATAGGTTCCTGTTAAATATGACGATCCAGGAATTTTGGTCGTAACTATCCAAATACAAGGCAACACTTTTCCAAACACATTGGTAGACTTAGGAGAAGATATTAACCTTTTGACCTATGAGACTTGTAATATCTTGGGTATCACAACTTTAAAACCAACCTCAACCCTGTTAGAATTAGCTGATAGGTCAGTGGTAAAACCTGAAGGAAATTTGGAAGACATTGTGGTCTCTCTAGACTCCTAGGAATATCCTGTAGATGTAAGGCCCTATATTACTAGTGTAGTCCCTTATTTTTGTTAGTGTATCCCCCTTATTATTATTCTTGTACCCATGTAGTCCCAATATTGTTATTATTGTGCCCCATAAAGCCCCACTATTGTTATTGTTGTTCTCTTACATTATTATTGTTAGGTCAACTAGGATTATAGGATGATAGTCTTAAATAATTTTTTGAACAAAGACTATCTTCAGAAGAGTAGCAAAAATGGGTCATAAAGATGTTGGGTTATGACTTTGAAATCATCTACAAAAAATGGAAGCTAAATTTTTTTGTAGATGCACTCTCAAGAAAGGATGAGGAGGTGGAAGCATTTCTTTGTGCCATTTCTATTTTCAAACCAGATTGGATAACCGAAGCAAGGGAGGAATGAAAAATGACAAATACATGTAGACACTCATTCAAAAGTTGCAGCAATATCCCAGTACATCTGATACATCTAGTTGAAAAAATGATTCCTTATGATACAAAGATCACTTATATATTTGTAAGAATTCCCAACTAAAATAAAATATTCTTTTGGAATTTCACACCTCTCACATAGGAGGACACTCAAGATTTTTAAAAACTTACCATGGGGTCAAGAAAGAATTTTTTTTGGATGGCCTTGAATCTAATATTCAAAATTTTGTGGTAGAATGTTTGGTTTTTCAGAAAAGTAAAGTCGAGACAATTAAGACACCTGGTCTACTACAACCTTTACCAATTCGAAGTCAACGTTGGGAGGAGGTACGGATTTTATCACAGGTTTACCTAAGTCCAAAGGAAAGAGTTTCATCATGGTGGTAGTTGATAGACTTACCAAGTATGCACACTTTTGTGCATTATATCATCCATTTGAAGAAATTAAAATTTCTACTGCATTTATGGAAACAATTCAAAAGCTACATGGAAACCCAAAGATTATTCTAAGCGACAGATATCCCATTTTCGCTGGGAATTTTTGGACGGAATTATTTTCTTGTTTGGGTACTCAACTAGCCCATAGCTCATCTTGTCGTCCTCAATCTGATGGGAAAACTAAGATAGTGAAGAAATGTTTGGAAGGATATCTTCATTGTTTTGTATCTGATAAACAAACACAATGGGTCAAGTGGTTGCCTATGGCTGAATGGTGGTATAACACTTCCTTCCATACTGCAACAAAAATGACCACATTTATGACACTTTATGGATTTCATCTACCGTCCATCACATCATATTTAAGAGAAAATTCTAAGGTTCAAGCAGTGGAAGATCACATCAAGCATCAACAACAAGTTCTCCAAATCTTAAAGGATAACCTAAATTTGGAAAAAATTGAATGAAACAACAGACAGATCAACATCACAATAAGAGAAGTTTTGATGTAAGAGACTCGGTATTTTTATGGCTACAACCATACAAAAAAATTCCCCTCAATAAATATAAGAAGGATAATAAATTATCACCAAAGTACTATGGTCCTTACAAGGTGTTACAAAATATTGGTACTATGGCATACAAATTGGAGCTTCCTGCCTCTCCTTGAGCGCACACAGTTTTCCATGTTTCATGCTTAAAGAAGGTTACAGGTAACAAACTTCTAGTTCAAACAATATTTCCAGAAATTTATGAGGAAGGAAAATTCATATTGGAACTTGAAGCAGTCATGGAAATAAGAACTCGACAACTACAAAATCGATCAATTTCAGAGTATCTCATCAAGTGGAAGAACTTACCCACTGAAGATTCCACATGTGAGGATGATAATTTTATACAGAAGCATCCAAAGCTACTCAGGCATTGAGAAAAACACTTTTTTGAAGTAAAGGGGCATGTTAGGTCCCTATATTACTAGTTTAGTCTGTTATTGTTGTTAGTGTAGCCCCCTTATTTTTATTTTTCTACCCTTGTAGTCCCCATATTTTTATTATTGTGCCCCATAAAAACCCACTATCATTATTGTTGTTCCCTTACATTATTATTTTTAGGTCAGATAGGATTATATTGTGACCCCATGGACTCCTATATATAGAAAGGAGGTTTTGTCATTTGAATCATCCAATAATTGTTCATTTATGTAATGTAAAGGAGGTTTCCCCTCAAAGTGGTTGATTTCTAAGGCGTTGATATCTCTTTTATTATATTTTTGGAGCTAGTTTCATAATAGTAGACTTCCTAGTCATCAACCCAAGAATTAGAATAGATGGACATTTGTTGATACATGGAAGACCATGGTTAGCAACAACAGATGCATATATAGGATGTATAGATGGAAACATGATGATTATGAGAGGCAAAATTGTCAAGAATATTATTATGTATCCTTCGGCTAAACCTAGTCCTCCTGTTGTAAATTTTCAGTTTCACCCAGCTACTATATCAAGAAGAAAATATGTGTTCTCCCCTTTCATTAGATGAAGCTCTGTGACTTAAAAATAAATTAGAAGATGATGTAATCATCAACTTCATCAATAAACCAACTATTATTGGAAATCCAACATGTGAAATGTTAAAATATCTGCTTGATAATGATGCACAAGGAGCTCCCTTAGAAAATTTAAATTACAATCATATTACCAAAACTGTTGTCCATAACAGCATCCCAATTGAAATAAAAACATAAGAAACAGAGATTGACTGAGGTTCTCTATAAATACAGGCATTATTTTTCCTAGGAATATTCATACATAAGGTATTGACCCGCAACTGTGCACCCATCACATCTATATTGAGAAATATGCCAGCCCTATTCGACAACCCCATATGAGGTTTAATCCACACCTCATAGACATTTTCAATTAAGAATTGTAGAAATTGTTGGATGTAAACTTCAAATACCCAATTTCAGATAGCCAGTGGGTTTCCCCATTGGTATTCGTCCCCAAGAAAAATGGGAAATGGAGGATTTTTGTAGATTACATAGAACTCAATAAGGCTACCCAAAAAGACCATTTTCCCCTTCCTTTCATAGACATAGTCCTTGATACTTTAGCTGGAAAGAAATTATTTTATTTTATAGATGGTTTCAGTGGTTACAACTAGATTCAGATTGCTCCGGAAGACTAAGATAAAACCACGCTTACTTGTCCATGGGGGACATTCGCATATAGAGTTTTCCGTTTGGAATATGCAGTTCTCCTGTAACATTCCAAAGAGAAATATTGAGCTTTTTTTCTGACTTGATTAATGAGGGAATTGAATTGTATATGGATGATTTTACTCCATTTGGGGATGATCTTGATCAAAATCTGAAAAATTTGGAAAAAGTCCTTGAATGTTGTGTCACTACTAGATTTTGTTTAAGTAATGAAAAATTTCGTATGATGATGACTAAAGGTGTAGTTTTAGGGAATTACATTTATGTTGTAGGAATTCAGGTGGATCCCACCAAGATTGAGGTAATTCTTAAATTTGCTATGCCCTACACACAAAAAGAGGTATGGATTTTTCTCAGTTATGCATGTTATTATCGTAGGTTTATATAAAAAATTTCAAAGGTAGTTGCACCTTTATACACTTTAACAAGCAATATCAAATTTGAATGGTATGACAATTGTGATTTTGCATTTGCAGGTCTCAAGGAACTCCTTTCGACAAAACCAGTATGAAGAGGACCAAACTAGGAACTACCTTTTCACATCTCCTCAAATGCATCAGACACAACCATAGGCGTTGTTCTCGGACAATAGGAAGACAAAAAACCTTATGCTATTTATTATATCAGCAAAAATCTCACTCCTGCTGAGTTAAATTATATAGTAACAGAAAAAGAATTCTTAGTTGTTATACATGTTATTAATAAATTCCGACACTATATAACAAGATATCTAGTTTTTTTTGTACACTGACCACTCTGCTATTATATACATGCTATCTAGATTTGTTGTACAATTACCACTCTGCTATTCGATATTTAGCTAATAAACCCATTATTAATGCTCAGGTGCCTCGAGGGTTATTTTTGTTACAATAATTTGATATCACCATCAAGGATCGACCAGGAAAATAAAATCTTGTGGCATACTTCCTATCTTGAGTACCTAAACTGGATGACCATCAGCCAATGGACGACTAATTTCCAGATGAGCATCTATTTGTCATAACAATGAAAACACCATGGTACACTAATGTGGTAAATTACTTGGCGGTAGGGAAATTTCCAACACATCTGTCACCACAAGAAAAGAAGTTGATCATACAATGCAAGACACCCTTTTCCTGGATTAGTGGTTAAATTTTCCACATTGGTTTTGATTTTAAAATTTGAAGGTGCATCAAAGAAGTTGAAGTTTATGACATCATAAGGGTGTGCCATGACAGAACTTGCGGAGGAAACTTTGCAGACCAATGAACTGGAAGTAAAGTTCTTCAAATAGGCTATTATTGGCCCACAATATTTAAAGAAGAGAAAAATTATGTTCAGGCATGTGATAGTTGTCAACGAATGGGTCATCCTGGCCAAGCTGACGAAATTCCGCTACAATCGCAAGTGGTGGCAAAACCATTTGAAAGATGGGCACTGGATTTTTTCAGCTCCTTTAACCCACCATCAAATCAGAAAGTGTACATATTGGTTTACACGGATTATGTAACCAAATGGGTTGAAGCGGTAGCCTTGCCAAGAGCTACAGAGGTGGCAGTGATTAATTTCCTATTCGAACTTTTTGTATGATACATATTACCAACGAAAGTAATAATAGACAGAGGGCCGCAATTCATAGGTCATAAGATTTCGGCCACTCTTCATAACTATCATATCAAGCATAGAGTTACTCCCCCATATCACTCCCAGGAAAACATATAAGTGGAAAGCACTAACAAGGTCCTGGAAACAATTCTGACTAAAACTGTATCCACAAATCGTCGATATTGGGCGACCAAATTCTCTAAAGCGTTATGGGCTTCTCAGACAACATGGAAGAACACTACTCGCCACTCACCATATCACCTTTTCTTGGCCAAAGAACCCATTTTTCCAATAGAATTTGAAATAAATACTTTCAAGATTACGAGGGAAATCAAATTGGATTTTACAGAAGCCAAAAACTAATGCCTACAACAACTTAATGAGTTGGATGAAGAACATCTATTTTTTATGGAACACATTGCCATCATACAGCAACAAAGGGATAAATGGCATGACCGACTGATTAAAAATAAAGTATTCCAAATAGGTGATTGGGCGTTGCTATATGATTCTAGGTTCCATGATTTTCTAGGGAAATTACAAAAAAGGTGGTTCGAGCCATATGAAATCAAATAAGTCCACAATAATGGTACCATAACATTAAATGCCTTCAACGAATTTGGTACCTCTTTCCAATTAAATGGACATCAGCTATGCCTTTACCACCAATTGATCACAAAGGATTCTTTTTACCACGAGGTAAGTAATGATCCTTTTTTTTAGATCTTAGCTCACTGGGTAGCAACCCAACAACTTCATCTTCATAAATCTAATTTTATTTATCAATTTTCTATATAATGTACATATGTTTTCTTTAAAAGTTAATTAAATTTCTTATTTTTCTTTCTTTCATTTTCTTCCTTTTTTTCTCTCTTGATAATAAAAAGAAAGGGTTAAAGAGGCCTTGGGCACAATTGTTGTTCCCTTCAGCACAATTGTTGTTCCCTTTCTCTTTCACAGTTGTTGTTCCCTTCGGAACAATTGATGTTCCCTTGGGAACAATTTCTATTCACTTTGGCACAATTTTTGTTCCCTTCGACACAATTTCTTTTCCCCTCAGCACAATTGATGTTCCCTACGGCAAAATTGTTGTTCCCTTCGACATAATTGTTGTTCCCTTCGTCACAATTATTGTTCCCTTCGACATAGTTGTTGTTCCCTTTGGTACAATTGTTGTTCCCTTTGTGCCAAGCTATTTCTCATGTAATTAATTCCAATATTTGAAAGAGAACTTAAAAGGTATTTATATATATTTTTATCATGATGTTAAAAACAACGCCTTATTGATCACCCTATGAGGAACATTATTTTACCCTATGGCACATCCTATTTTAGATATTTTTTTATATTCAGATATTTCTGAAAGAATCATAAATTGTTCATGATCTATCACCATCATAGTAGTTTTGTCTTTTGTGTAAATCTTTAAATGGTGATTCTCTTTCAATATAACAAAGGGTTGACACATACTTTATATGGCATCCTTTTTATTCCTTATGCCATCCTTAAAATCTTAAGGATTTGATGAGCCACTTATGATAAATAAAAAGATCAATTAAAAAAAAAAAATAACACTTAGAGCCAGATTTCCTCATAACGATAGGGGGTCTCATCATGAGCCAACCTACTACGATCATAAGATAATAACATAAGTGACATTCCCATTATGGCTACCAAACCAGGGTTATAGCCTTTTTGACACCAGTGACAAAAGGACAAGAGGTCTCATCACGAGCAGACTTGTTCACTTTGTTATGATCTAGTGAGTATAATTTTTTCTATCTAGTCACCACTCCATAATAATGAACTTTTGAGAAAAATCTGTTTAAAACAATAAATATGATATATCATCCATAGGACACTGGCTCATATACAGGTTAAAAAGACAACCCTGTTGAGGCTATGGATGCTTGCTGGTAGCAGTGGCTCTGCCTGTGGCATTGGAATATATCTTGAATTGCCTTATCATAATTATGTTTTTAAACCTCTTTCTTTTATAAGGAAATCACCATCATCAATATCTACACCGATTTTCTAAAAACAACTAGAGGTAGTATATAAACTATCATTTGAACATAAATCTAAACCTTCAGACATCCGAAATATGTAGATTACCTATAAAGGAATGCCGCCAGATATATATTCTTTTTATGTTCCTCAAAAATTATTTATCTTAAAAAGGAATTTTTTTTCACACATGGTTTATCATTATTATTATCATACGTCAACAATCCACGTCTATGTGACGGTTAATTATCCCCTCAACTTGGCTACGCTCGATTTGACCATTCCCTTTCATTCTAAACACACACATGGTGGGTGAAGAAACTAAAACACACAAATAGGAAAGATAGGCATTGGTTGCTCATATTAATCACCATAGATGTACATTTATAATACAATGGTGTGACTCTTGGATTCATCTTCCAAGGTCACTTGGAATCCTTTGTGACTCTTCACCTTCCACACCTACCCATATAGGATTAGGTGTCCAACATTCCCCCCCCTTAATCCGAAGGGGTATGTATGAGTCCAAGAAGAGAGTTGTAATACAAATCTGCAAAGTATGCATGGCAGTGCTTAGGCTAAATCAGATCTCTAAAATTTTGACATAAAGAGGTGGTTTAAGGATGACCACCAACACTGGAACACAACACTTATTGCAGTTCCCAAAGCACTTCCAAAATTGGCAAGAAGATGACGGCTTCTTCTAGAGGAAGTGTCCCTCATATTTGAAGAGGGAGACCTTCAACCTAGAAGAAGGGAGGTCTACAACCTGCGATGGTTTAAGGATGACCACCAACACTAGAATTCTTGATGCATTTCTTAGAACTCTACCAAGGCTGGCAAGAAGTTGAAGTCTTCTTCTAGAGGAAGTGCTCTGAATTATTTGAAGAGGAATAATATGAACCTCACATGGATGGTTTAAGGCTATCCACCAACCAAAGGCATGCTCATGGGCATCTGTGTCTCTGGCTACAACTCTGAATCTGGAATGAAAAATTGTAGCTCAGGCTTGCTTGAACTGCTGTGTCTCTGGCTACAACTCTGAATCTGGAATGAGAGATTGTGGCTCAAGCTCGCTTGATGTGGTGTCAAAGCTTGTATATGACCACCATTTCCCCCCCTCTCAGGTACAAGGTGAGATGATGGAGAAAACTCAACTGCAAGATTGTTCAATATTCTAGAACAAGTTCTGACATGCGACTTAAACATCTTCTTGGCTATTGATGCCCGTTTCCAAGAAGTGATCCATCCAAGATTAATCTTTGTTCTTGTAGGAGGCTTGTTTTTGAAGCATCTATGTGAAGAATGGGTGTGTTTACCACAGTGCTTGCATGGGTGAAGATCAAAACAATGATCTTTCATATGGCCAACTCAATCACAGTGTTGGATTTTTTCATTATGTTGTTACTGTGGAAGAGGAGCAGGATCTGGAACAGCTGAAGGTGAACTGTCATAAAGAAATCTGGCACTCTGAAATTTGATGGGCTTGGAGTAGTCCGGAATAGAAAAGGAAAACTCCTTTTCATATCCAAGACCTGTTATGTGCTTTTTATGGAAAATTTGTTCCCAAGGTCTGATGATGGGCTTGGGAAGTGGAGACTGAGCTACCACATATGCATGTAAATATGCTCTTGTACAAGGAACTGAATGTGAGTTGACTGCAACTTTATATTCTCGCTGCTGATGGGAGTCCCTCTCTATTTTTTGAACAGAAACAGGTTCATAATGATGACTCTTTTACTGAATTTCATCTTTGCTGGAGCTAAGAATCCAACTGCAAAAAATCAATCTTCTCTTGTGCATGTTACAGGCAAGTTTGAATATCAAAGAGAGTTTCTTTACTGATTCAGATTGTGTCATCAACAGTAGATTGTATCAAAGTTTCCAAGGACTGTAATACTTCATAAAATTTGGTCATTTTCCAAACAAATCAACCTCAAGAAATAAAGGGTGTCATCTTCAACCGATAATGCACCCGTTTACAATGTGATTCAACTTATCTTTCAAAAAAATACAAATGACTTCAAAGACCCTTTTCTTTCTTGAACTTCCAATTATGGAATTCCTAAAGAACAAACTCTGCTACTCAAATTATGGAGGACCCAACTCAGAAAATAGAATTGACTTAGAATTTTAGCAAAGGGATTTCAAACAAATGGTTTCAAATTCTCTCTCTTCTAATGGAGAATTCTTGTGGAAATCATATAAAAAAAAATATCAAAAAACTGAGATATTCAAGGACTTAACTGAATTGTGTAAGAGAGACACTTGACTTGCAATGGCTTATAATGATTGGCACCAACCTTGGCACCTCCTCAATGGCATCTTCTATGGGAATTTATTTCACTGCCTCGGCCTTGGCCTCGACACTTCAAATAGTTCTTTAGTGTGACATTCCATTAGAAAATAAATCAATAAGTCCAACTATCTAAAAAATTTGTAATTACTATATTCCGCTCAGTTGAAAATAGAACCATGACTAGTTACCACAAAAAATTACCCTCAATCCTAACTATAAAGCTCTATTGATGCTATTCATCAATCTTGCTGCATATCTCAATAACCAAAAATTGCTTGCTTTTAAGCAGCACCAACACCCTTTCCCTTCTTTCTCTGAATATTTTTCATGTAAAACTCAATCTCATGACCTTCAAGTATATACTCGTCAGCACATCCACATTGGCCTGGACGTGAAGAAATTACGGCCGAAAGTCGACCAATAGCAAATTTCTCTTCCAGATGTGGGTCAAGTTTGTGGCCTTCTTGTTGCTTCTCGATCTTCCTCGAAAGATGTTTGTCTTTCGTTGTGAACAATGGTGCTGATGAGAAAGAGAATTCTACGGATGGCCTCATTTTTTTTTGTTCTCTCTACATCTAATTTTCATTTAATGTGGGTGCCTCTGGCTCGAGTGACAGGTTTAAGGTTGGACCAACAATCATACAATCCAATCATGCTTCATGTATAACGCAACCAATCAACTTAATCTTCAAATGAACGAAACACTCATGAGTCAAGCCACATCAAGCCATGACCCTCCATAGAGGTCTTCCAACGCAGTCATTGCTTGGGCTTGTATTCCAGC
The DNA here is from genome assembly GCA_034641835.2 of Pinus albicaulis. NCBI lineage: Eukaryota > Viridiplantae > Streptophyta > Pinopsida > Pinales > Pinaceae > Pinus > Pinus albicaulis. The sequence goes on from MU968450.1 coordinate 12,215,661, forward strand.
CTACGCTTCCCCAGAAAAACCACCTGGGAACCACTACCATGATGAGCAACCGAGTCTTAATTCACAACAAGGATGGATGATTCAATGGGTGCTGAATTTTTGTAATGATTGATGTACACAAATATGGAAGTGTAGCATTACTCATACAACCTTCCAAAATTAGCAAGGAAAAGTCTAAGCAGCGATGGAGTGGGTGCGAGATGTCTAGGAGGTGTTATAACTATCGGCAAGGAGGAGTGATACCGCAGTAGTTTGGTGGAATAGGTTATAAAAACAGTTGGATGGACAGGCCCATGAAATGATGGCTATGCCAATATGATGGAGCATAGAATGATGGGTAGTGGAAGCGTGGAAGTGACAAACAGAGATGCAGAGGCGTTTCTACCATAGTAGGTAGGTGACATAGATGTTAGAGGAAATTTTGGTAAGACAGAGTGTCAGACGCAATTTCAGTGAACAGATTTGGTAATATTCATCTCCACAATCTCAGTAAAACACTATATAAGGTGGCAGTTTTAATTAGGAGAAATTCATAATTGACATGAGAGGTTGTAAAACCTATCATGCAGTAGAATTTAATATGTAACATCAAAAATGGTTTTACCAAAGGCGGGTAATTTCAAAGAATAGTTTCTGGGGGCTGTAGCAGCAGTAGAAGAAAAAATTCAGCTGTTAAACACACATGGGTAAGACAATGCTCAATAAACTGAAATTTTACCTTACAGTCCCAACTCCATATGAATTCCTTGTCCGGTTCCTCAAAGTTGCAGGCTCTGATGAAGAGAAGGCAAATTTGGTATTCTTCTTTATGGAACTGAGCTTGATGTAAAGGCCACAAAGACTAGTGGCTCAAATTGGAGCAAGGTCAGAATTCTCCCTCTCTGATACCATGTTAAACACACACATGGTGGGTGAAGAGACTAAAACACACAAATAGGAAAGATAGGCATTCGTTGCTCATATTAATCACCATAGATGTACATTTATAATACAATGGTGTGACTCTTGGGTTCATCTTCCAAGGTCACTTGGACTCCTTTGTGACTCTTCGCCTTCCACACCTACCCATAGAGGATTAGGTGCCCAACAATTGCCATAATGTTATCGGTCATGATCAACCTTGTTATTGGGGGGAGGTAAGCCACAACTTGTGCATGATGTGAATAAGTAAAATTAACGAAAATATAAATATCCATTGCACGAAAGCACATTAAACAATGTTATTCTGTCACATCTTTCATTCTATTTTTTTGGTTTGAAAACAACTCTGTGTATAGATTTTTCAGCAATTATTTCCAAACCAACTCTGTCTATAGTTTTTTCAGCAATTATTTCCAAACCATCTTTCTGTATAGCTTGTTGCAGCAATTATTTCCAAACTAGCATTAATGGGAGGTAAATTCATCTGTAACGAGCATGTTACACTACAGGTAAATGAACAAGCTCGAAAAATCCTAGAATGTTTACATAATTTAAGGGATGAAAGAACAATGGTAAAAGGAAAGTAGATACCTGTTAATGAGATAATCGTTCCAGAAGTTACAGGTCTCTCTACGGAAGGAGAGAAGTGGAAAAATAAGCATATCGACCTCCAGAGTGCAATGTAAGTGTTTAGTGACCCTAGTGATGAATTAGTCCGTAAAGGAAAAGGATTCCACCCTGCCTCATTTAGAGAACCTTGGCGGGAGCTTGCAGATATAATCTAGTGGTACATTACATGTGACGGCCATCGTGATGTGGTAAGACCATGAAATCTCAAACTATTAGTAGATTTAAGACAGAATATAGTGTTAAATATTTCATTCTCTTTAAATTTCCTTTTACATGATGTTGCTGGTAGAATGAGTAAAGCTAAGGACCCAATAACCATAGTTAGTCACCATTGTTTAATTAAACTGATAGTCATTAGGGAATTGGCATTATCACAAATAAATTGGGACATTTTTTTTAGGACTGAATGACCTGCCACATGTACAAGAAAGACCTGAGGAACAAAATATCTAGTCTGACACAAAAAAGAGTCAACTAGACATAAGAAATATTTCCCCTGACAATAGTTAGTGAAGAGAATAAAATGTTAATCAAACCCAAGATTTACAAAAAATTTCTAGAGCTGAGAAGAGGTTATCATCTGTTCTAGTTTCCTGACTAGCTAAGCGTAGAAGGTCCAAAATGTTGGTCAAGGAAAAAAAAACAGTAGAGTTTGTTGAGCATGCACCATAGAATGGACCTCCAATGGAACAACAGGGTAACTCACCGCACACTAGAGAAGAGGAAATAACCCATTTTTTGGAAAACATAGAAACCCTCTTTTCTTCTGAAGAGAATGAATTTTTTTTAGGAATTCAGCTGAACCGACTACTAATTTTTCAGCCTCTACCTCTAATTCTCATAATAAAAAAATATTGTCATCATTTCCAAGCATGCATGTCCAATACCATCTAGAAGAATCTGCTAGAATGATGATTGAACCAGACTTTTCTAGAGAGGGGACCCTCCCATTAACCCATGATGACAAAAATTCCGAAGGTAACTCCATTGCTACTGTCCTGATTGATGAATAAATTGAAGTTCCTCCTAATGTTATTATGATTCCATCTTCACTTACAACACCAATTATAGAACCCACTAAAGGGTTGATAGGAAAATATAAATTGAGAATCAATTTATTGAAATAAGAAAGCCTAAAATTACAAAATAATATGGAACAACACAAAAAAATACTTAGCATTACGGTAGAAAGAAATTACAAACTGTGACAATTGGAGTCCAGAGTGAGAATTTCTTGAATCATGCTTGAATGATACTTATTACTAAAAGTAAAATCCATACGGGCTGGTCAACCTGTTGAATTCAGTTATTTTTTTTATTTTATTAAGTGTTTTCAAGAACAGGAAGATAATGTTAGGTATCTCTTATGTGAACTCTACATGCACAACTTCTTCTTGGAAGAATAGAGGGATGGAAACCCCAGCCTTTTTAATGGATATGTATAGTTCCAATATTTCATATCCTTTGCGAGAAATAAAATAAAGTGGCACAAAACCTGTAACATATTCCAAAGGAGCGAAAATGGTTTAGACCTTTGGGTTAGAGGAGAACCTAGTAGTCCACTGCAAAATTTCATAAAACATAAAAGGTTCATGCAATGACTCAGAGTCATCTCTGCTTTGGCTCCCACACATAAGGATGTTCTTATCGCAAGACTTGAGTACTTTGAAGACATCAAAGAAGAAGCCCTATAGGAAGCAAGGAATTGGTGAAGGGTATCTCCTAAGGAGGTTAAGAACAGAGAGCCTTTTGGGTATAGAAACTTCCAAGTAGCAGCTAATCAGATACAAAAATATAATTAGATGGTTTTGTCTAAAGGACCCACTTGGATTGGATGTTGATACATATGTCATATTATCTGGTATCCCCCATATGGGTATAATGCTAAGTATGAACTCCCAGAAGGTGTAGAAAGCGAGGCCTTCAAGGTTCTTACGAGTACAAATGGATTTCAGACTTATGGCGAATAATCTTACCCAACCTACTATTTAACTTTGCTACATGTGAATCATCCTTTTTCATGAGGAAATGAAAATAGTTAAGCTGTGGGGTGATGTGGGGCCATGGAAAATTTATAATTACCTTCCTTATTTCCTTTATAATTGTTATGTTTTTAGGAAATTTTATCCTTAACTCGTACTAATTCAAGAGAAAAGGATGGTAAAAGTAAGTTGAAAATAATATAGTTAATGTGAGCTTTTCTGATTTCAAAAAGGTTTTAATTCGGATAAATCATTATGAAAATCATCCTAAATGAACGATTTTTTTTCCTCGAGATATTCGAGCGAGATACGGATTGAGGGAACATTATATTTATAGCAGGTTACAGCTCGATGTCCAAGCGCGGTAGGAAAATGAAGGCAATAGGAAACTACTTGTTACTATACAAATAATTATGGTTGAAGGAGAAATCCTGAGAATCTTTCGATTCTCATGATAGCTCTATGTTCAGTTTTTAAAAGTAATATATAAGACAACAAAGTGAAAGACAACTATTGTTCGTTCAATGTTAATGTTTTGATTTATTATTTCACTTTTACTGTATATTATATACAACAATCTGAGTTGAACCTTTTTGAGGTTATTCTATAAAAAAATTTGAGTTAAAGAAGTTGCGCGAGATTTTACTTTAGTCCTCTAGATTGAGTTTATCTAGGAAGTACTTCTGGAGACTGTGGGCCCAGTCACCAGAGGTTTAAGTGTATATTGTGTATCATTGATATTCAGATTACTTTTACATGACTTGCATTAGTTATATTACCTTTTACTTTCCTTTTCTTTTATAGTAAGTGATTCATTGAATCCTATATCTTCAATTTTGTTAAGTGTTTTCCGAAGTTATCGATTGGATTATGTTACATAGATGAAAAGTGTGAATGTGTGAATTTGAGAAGTTACTTTTGAGAAGTAGAGATTTTTGAGCATTCGCAAGATTAATATTTTTTCCTTATGCATAGTATTCGTCGAGAAATTGATCAACTTTTTTTTGAGTTAGAATTGTTTATTTCATTAGAATTGTAACTATAAGAGTAATTGTTTGTTTTTATCATTTATTTCTACAATGATTGAATTATGATAATGATTCAGGTAATAGTTATTGCACACTTCGCCATAGTCTAAGAATTTATTCTTGCATATAATTTTCCGATGGCCTTGAAATAAAAGATGAATCCCATGTTGATAAATTAATGAGATAAGATTAAGAGTTATTTTTAGGAGTCATCTTAGTGCCCAACACACTCCAAAGAATTTGTTTTTTTGCAGATCAATATTTCGAGAGAAAATTTTAGGAAATTATGTCGAACAATGTCCATAACATTAACTCACTTTGTTGATCTAATAAAATTTTCATAAATCTTTTTACTAAAACAACAAGGGTTTCCTCTCCTTGTGTTTCAGAAAAATATCTCTTATGGATAAGAGAAATATCGCTAGGTTTGAAAACCAAACACTAGAACAAAACATAGAAAAAAATATACAAAATTTCCCTAGAATACTATTGAAAATGTGAATATGGACATACCTAGTAATCTAAAATTTTTCCTTGCTTGTTATTTTTTTTGTTTTAGATCCCTTTCTACCTTTGACCCTCAAAGGAAAAACCTGCATTATCACCAACAAACAAATAATCAAAACATTTGATATATATATTATTCAACATATTCGAAATAGATGATAAAGGAATTCCATTACAATATTTTCACAATGAGACAACATATGTGGGAAACTGATATGCTTTGTGTTAATAAGGAAAATGAGAGAGTTACAACCAATTCCTGCATGATGATAAATTCCTCCAAATAGTCCTCAATTCCAACCTTGGATTCAAAAGCATTCAATGGATACTTTAGTAGAGTGAAAGTATAGTGAAATAGTAAAAATCCAACCCTTTTTCCTATGGGTGCATTGTATCTGTAGGCTCATGATGGAAGTTTGAGATCCACTTAGGTAGGAATTAGATCCAAAATGGAGGGGATATGATACACTATGCTAGGGATGACATCCACTATGGTAGGAATTAGAGCCGATATCCTCATCGATCATAAATAGACCTTCACGAGGTTGGTAGAATGGAATATTTGTAACCTTTTTATTTGTTTACCCATGTAAAAAGGCTAGCACACCTTTAATGAAGGATAATTTCAATAACGACACAATATGTTAGTTATGAAAGGTACGATGTCACATCTTCTAATGCTGAATACCTATGACGGTCTCCAAAAATAGGGTTTTAAGGTATGTAATCTAGGATTATTATCTTTCATGGAGACGTATTTCTTTCATATTTCTCAGGGATTAATGAAAATAGTTCTTTGGATGGTGAAAGATCAATATTTGACACCATTTGATTGGATGTGAAAAATCAAGGTGTAACAAATCCCCTTAAAGTACAAAATTAGAAAACATAAAATGATTGAAGTGCTTTATCATGAAAAGGTTTGAATCAAGGAACATCTAGTTGGACAATTGTAAGTCGATAATCAAAATATTATAGTATTATATCATCATATTATCATCTCTAAGGTAGGCATTCCCATACTCAAAATACAAGTAACTCTAAGCATAAGTATGGAAAATTACATAGATGTATGTAAATAGAAAAAATTCATGGTCATAGACATACATCATGGATCCATGCTCAGAAAACTCAGTATGAACACAACCACTAGACATACATCATGGATCTATGTCATAGCCATGAATACTAAAAAATCCACGCAAATTGGATGTATTAGAAAATATCCATGGTTTTCATTCTTATCAACCATTGGTTCAAATCTAACCATGTGAATAAACATCTGGAGGTTGAACATAGAAGAAACCATTTGATTACTAGTCAATCTTGAGAACCATTAATAGATGCGAGAGGAACCACCAATGATTACTATGGCCCTCAGGTACTCTATTATATTTTATGGGATGTGAATAAGTGATATGAAGTTGAACACCCATAGAATCATTTGATTAGTGGTAAATATTGTAAAACTATCATCGAAGGCGAGGAGACCTTCCATTGAAGCATGCAAGTTCCAAGGTACTGAAAGGGTTTATAAATAAAGTTCCTAGATAATGTGCTGAAGTCAATAAGAAGTGATTCATTGCAGGATGGCCTTGATGTATTCCCCATCAACGGCACAAAATAGGTGTCAAGATTTTAAGTAGAAAAAAACATGAGTGATTTAGGACCAACTTAGGGATGGAATATGTGATATAAGGCTTCAAGGACTGCAAAATTATTTGATTGAGGTTAAACTTCTCAATCTATGACATAGAACTACATGAAGAAGGCCACAATCGCATGGATTTTTTTTTGTGGGAGTGACTATAGTGTCTCAGTCACATGCATGCCTTGTAATCAATGCGACTGGGGCTCTAGTTCAACAAAAAATTAATTTTTCTCAAGGGTTGGTCACCTATGAGGGTTGGTTGGCTCGTAAATATTTTGTAGCATCCGTGGAAGGTCATATTGGTCTTTTCATGTCGGTTCCAATTCCTTAATTGTATTTGGGAAGTTGAATCATATCATAGTAACTCTTCGTCACATGTTTACCCAGGTGGACTAGTTAGCTTGGGTAAATCTCGAAGGAGGGGGTTACAGGTCTTCAATTACCATTTCCAACTATTAGCCCATCTATACCATGGGAAATTAATTAATTTATCATATTTTCTCTTGGAACCACTGAATCATATGGCCAATGTCATTTGGAAAATGAAGCATCCAGAAAATTATGTAATGAACCATGGGATAATTAGCTCATTATTTTTGATACATTGGAATGACAAGGGAGAACATGGGTATGATTTTTGGTCTCTACCAGAGGGCCAAATCAAGAGGAATTAAGGAATGAATCAAAGAAAAAAGTGAGGATGTCAAGATGGAGGAAGCATGACTGAGCATAAGTAATGACACTAAAAATTCTTGTTGATACACGTACCAGGGGATTTTATGTTGAAATCCTCGAGGTGTTGGGTATGTGTTATATTCTTTCCAATATTAGCTCCAAAAGCTGCACGTTGCATTGGGCGCAATAGGGGAGTCACAGGAGGGGTGGCAACCCCCCCTGTCAGGGTTCGGGGTAGCAGCCCAGGAATTTTTTTTTTTTTGGTGTGCGGATCCACTCATGGGCGGACCCACCCATGGTTTTGTGCATGGGTTTGCACATGGTTTTGGGGGACGATGGTTTTCGGCCCTTGGTATTTTGTAGAACCGGTCAAGGGAACTAAGGTTATGTTCTAATCTAGGGTTAATAGATTGGGGTTTTTGTATTCTTTGGCATGTATATATATGTGTTGTAACAATGAAAGGAATATAATAAAAAATCAAGCTGGTCATCCCGATTTGGGATCCAGGGGAAAATATCTGTGTGTATCTGTTTTATGTTTTATGCTCTCACTATTGTTTATTTTATTTTTTTAAGATTCGTTTGTAGATAATTTTTGTACAAGGTTAAAACCTACACGAGGAAGGTCTCCCTATGCATACATCTACCATATAATATTAGTCTAATGAACTTCTTCATGTTGATGCACTAGTCAACATAACTAGTGGACATGTTGGGATCAAGAAAACATAGAAGGGGGGTGTATCAGTAATTTCTAAACTTTCACAAAATTATGTATTTTCAAAACTTTAAAAAAAAAACCAAAAGATGCTACAATTAAATCATAATTAGCACAATACAAGAAGAGTAGAATTTTAGGTGGAAACCATCTAGGGGAAGAAAAACACCATACTAATTTTTTCTCTTCTCTTTTATTATAAATCAATCTTCTCTTTTACATATATAAGAAAGCCCCAACTAGCTAGGAGAAATCACTCTATATAGATTATATTGGACCTTACCAATTAGGAGCCACCACTCCTTACAACAATTAAGCAAGCCCCCACTTTATTGAGGTCACAATCTCTACAATTATAATTCTAAAAGTATATACAAAGACAATACAGTTTTTATCTCTACACTGATACAAGTAACATCATACAATAATTTGATATAAACCCTAAAAAAATCCTTCTATTTCCTCTTAAAAATGACTCAACAAAAGGTATATCATGGAGACAACTCTTTAGAACTTTTCTTCACTCCAAATCTTCATACTCTAGATAAAAATTTGATATAAACATGAATTGCAATCTCTAAAATATTTCTTTGATATTCTTCAGTAAGATACTATAGTATTTAAACAAAATAACTCCTCACACAATTGGCTCACAATGCATTACAATATCACTCACTTATAATAGAACCAACCCCTCCTTTATAAATATTTATCCTATAAATTGTTTTTCTAGAGTGATTAAACAATAATTGTAGTAATAAGTGGAGAGCCAAACACCCCTTTTCATATAATGTTGACCTATTTCAGTGCAATGAATTTTTCACCTTGACTTGATCCACCATCATATTCATTTAATGAGATATATTTTCAAACTTAACCACCACCTTTGATGAATTCTAATGCGCCTTGACTTAGTGGAGTGATTACCTTGGTAAAATAATAGAGAAAATGTCTGTGATTTTATTTGAGTATGTGCACATATTGGGAATTTTCACTTTACAGGAAGTGTTGTGATCATACAATGGAAATCCAATGATAATTGGTAGTGCTGTAGGGATATTGTGACATGTTTGTTGGAGTGTCACGCACAGGTTGTGACTGAACAGTGGCATACTTTATAAACATTGAAACTTTAACCATCATCATTCTAGACTTGCAACTCATCTTTAGGACATCATCATCTAGACTCATACACTATCACATCCATGCAAGATAATTAAAATTAAACTCATTACAAGGCATACAAGACATTACAAGGAAAATATTGCTTTTTTACATCAATTCCAACTCTACAATGTCAATAAGATAGTGAAAAAGTTCAAAATTTGGAGCCTACCCTATTGTAGAGGAACAACCCCTATAGATAAGAATCAATAAGAGATCACTAAAATGACCTATGGGTGGTAGGTTTCAGAAAATAAGGTTTAGGGATAATGTAATCAAATCACCTACTCAATTGTCTAAAACACCAAATGATACAGAGGAGTTGAAGCAACATCCCAACAAGGATAAAGAGGAGGAATTTAAGTAGAAAAAGGTTGAAAAATCTACTCTTGGAAAGTCTAAAATTGACCCGTTGTCTCAACAAGTTGATATTTTAAGGCAAGAAAAGGATGAATTGATAAATTGGCTTACAATATTAAGAGAGAAAACTAAGAATAAAAAACCCTCAGTATTAGAAACCTTAACTATGGTTTTTGAAATAATGAATGCATCTTCCTCACCCTCCAAAATTGAAAGGGATGAAAAATTATGTGTGGAGTTTTTGGGGAGATTCTTAATATGGTTGGGTATACATGTAATGAGGTACAAAAGCAAAAGTCTATCTTGGTGGGAGTATAGTAAAAATTTGACAAGAACCAACATCTAAGGTAGAGTGGGCCATGGAGAACTAATATGTTGGTACACATGAGCCTATCGAAGATGTTGTTGTCACACAAGAACCAAAAAATAAGGCGTAACATCCTCTGGAGAATCAATTTGATGGTACACAAGAACTTGTTGATGATGCTAATGTGACACAATAAATAATAGCTAAGCTCTTATAGCCTAAGGATGAAGGAAAATAAAGACCTAGGATAATTCACAAAAATCTATCGAAGTATTTTTGTAACAACAACTGAGACAATACTATGTAAAATTGAGAGACATGATCACTTCGATTGTATTTTTTTTTAATAATTGAGTAAATGGAGTCAATTAGCTTTACCACTATAGAAAGGGGTAGTCCCGCTAAGTGAGCATAGGAAAATAATTAATAATATTAAGGAGGTTGGGAATGGAGAGTTAATGATCTAGACACTTATATGGTTCAATGTTAAGGAGGAAAGGAAGAAAGAAGAGAAATAAGTGCATGAAATTCAAGAAAAGATCCAAAAGTTACAGGAGGAAAAAGAACAAATTTATAATCTTGTACATGAATATTGAGTTGTAGAGTATTCTCGATCCTACTGCTTATTTATTCTGGAGTAATTCTTTATTTTTCGATTAATAGATATCAAAGAAACACTTCCATGTAAAATAGCCACAATTATGTATTTTCTCGAGGTGTTCAAGCAAAGTAACTTTGCAGAACAACATTTGTTGTGCAAGTTGTATTTGCGTGAGTTTGAATTTTATGGAGAAAAGAGTTCCAATATCTAATACTATGTGAGGGACATCTATCTTAGGGAATTCACTTCATTTGTTCAAAATAATATAATATGGAATTTATACCATGAGTTTGTAATAGTAAATCAAGAGAAAAAGGTGTTGCGGAGACAAGATGAACCAAAATTTGTTGTAGTAGTGGTTAAAAATTATGAAAAATTTCTTTCATCTCAAAACAAAATAGATAAAGTGTGTGAGGTCCACATAAAAATTTTATGCCTATTTTCTAGAAGTATTAAGAATTTAAGATACAATGTAAAGGATGGTAACACGACAAGATGAGAAGTGTGTGATAAGAAGAAAAAATGCAAAGACCCATACAGCTACCCACCTGCTACCCAAATTTTCTATATTCTCTTTAAAGAATACTTATGTATGTTAATTTTTTTATGTTTTGTAGGCCTAATTTGTTTGTTTTGAAATTCATATTTCCTTTTATTTAGCTTCCAGCACTTAAGTATCAACATTATTTTCAATTGAAACTTGGGTAGGAAGAGACATGGTGGCTAGATTCGATTTATTTTAAGAGATATAGGGATATCACCAAGGATCCAACAAAGACTTATAATTTTGATGAGTTACACACATAGCATGCATGCTATGCTGACTAATAGGTATGCATGAGGACATGGAGTTTCTTTGGTTTGGGGGATATGTTGGATCTAGGAATTGGCATATTTTTCGTCATTGTTTCATACATTTTCGACCACTTTTTCCTTTACAACCACATCCTTGTATTCAATTGACTATATTTGTGAATAAAGTATGCCACTCTTTCATGTCACTCCAACTTATATAGTTTTTCTTGCATTTGATGAGAGGGTAATAATATTGGGTGATTTTACTAACAAAATGACAAGAAGGATGTTTATAGGAAGACTCATCTTCTTAGGATGTTTCTACTCCATTTTCCCAAATGATGAGATGTTACTCTTCCAGGATTTCACGACGCTATCACACTTGGTTGCTAGCTATGTTGTTATTATGATGTTGATACTCTATTTTGTGTTGATGTACACTGTTTTCTTGGTGTCATTTTCAGGGGCTAATATGTACACTGATACTGAACCAGTTCAACCAAGACCATTGTGCCAGCAAGGATTTTACCTCTCTTGAAAAATAAATACACTCAGTTGTAACAATTATAATCTTGTATTTTAGTTACTCACTAAAATGAGACATTGTTATGGAATCACTTTTATTTAAGTAATCTATTGTAATTTGTTTAAGATTTTTAGTTTGAAAATCCTAAGAATAGAGATATTTTCATGGTTTATTTTGGTAGTAAGATTATATAGGAGGGAAATCTATAAGATAATACCCCTCCACCTCATGCGGTGGGTGGAATCATGATTTTCATGTTGAAATTTACAACAAGAAACTATGAAATTGGCAACTAGAAAGGACAAAAGTCACACATGCACTGGTGTGGAATTTCAATCACACATTGGTGAGAAATTTAGTTACACATTGGTGCAAAATGTGGGTGTCTAATTTATCTTTCCCTTAAACAAATTGGACAATAAATTTTAATTTCATCTCATAACAACTTGTATGAGTTAACTAAGTCATGATGACTGAGTTAGCTCAGGAAATTTGAGTTGAGGGTATAAGATGATGTATGTAGTGTGATCCTAATATTTTTTGGGTCCAGTTGTAGTTAATGCATTAGTGGGGTGTAGGTGTAATCAGTTAACTCAATTAATTGAATTAAAATTATTTTAACTAGTTCTAATTGAGTGATGAATTAGTGAGAGGTCCAATGAATTAAATTAGATTAAATTCACAAGTAGTGATCAATCAAATAATTGATGATTTTATATTATTAGTTGCATGAATGTAAATTATGATGAAGACCTAGTTGAGACAAAGGTTAAAGGAACATAACTATTAGTTGAATTATTATAAAATTTCTCAGGTGCAATGATAAAGTCATGAGAATGTCGTGATGGATTGAAAAATCAAGGAAGTCTTAATTTACTATTTAATAGGGTCCTATTTCCCTAGGGATTGAATGAGAAAGGTTGGGCTTAGCAAAGGTTGTGCATTGGATAAGTGTTTATCAATTTTTCCTGAGCATTGCAAGCCATTTTGTAGCAAGATCAGAGTGAGACAATCAAGAGAGTGCAGGATTTCCTCGGTGTGAGAAAGTATTGTATTGTTTCATGATTCCTTGACTTCATACAATATATGATAGTAGGGTTTTGAGCAGTTTATTTCCCCAATAAAATCTTTTGTTGTGTGATTGATTTACTTCTTTATCTTAATTGCATGTTATTGAGCGATCGTGTTTTATATTCAACAAATATTGTAGAAGGATTTAGTATCTTGTTTTAGTACATCACAAGACAAAATTGAGTCCATTGGTATAGAATTTATATAAATTTCTACATTGGTATAGAGATTCTATATAATTTTTACTTGGTATCAGAGTGACAGGAATTACAATAGAAGAGAAGAGATCGAGTTTGTCTTAAACAGGTTCAAATTTCTAGATTTATTCTTTAGGATTCAACAACATATCAAGATGTTTTTCAATGGTTTGAGACTTGAATATGCACTCGAGGGAAATTTGAATTCTATTGCATTGAGGGACAAGATGGAGTAAGTTTTGGAGGAAAACGGGTTGAAGGAATTCATAGATACCAATATTCCCAAGCCCACAGTAGCATATGCCCAACTTCTTGATGCATGGCAAAAGAAGGTAGAAAAGGTGAGAAGGATATTGTTAGAGGTTTTTCGAAATCATATTTTCTCGAGTCTCCATGGGAAGGTGACTCCATATGCTATGTGGAAGACCTTGACATATATGTTTCTGACCACAGAAAGTTGGCGCTAAAGGACAAGCTCAAAAATATCAAGATGGAGGAGGGAAAGACGGTACCAACATACTTGGCGAAGTTCACTCAATTTCTAGATGAGCTTGGAAGTGTTGGTGTGATAGTAGCCCAGGATGATTTGGTGATCCTAGAACCTATAGGCCTTCCCAAGAGTTGGCATAGTTACTAGGACTCTGTGAATGGGAGGCAGAAGTTACCAGACTGGAGCATTTGTGGTTCGACTTTGTAATAGACGAGATAAGGTGGAGCACCAGATATGGGACCTCCAGCTCCAACAAAGAATAAGATTGTGCATTAGTCAGAAAAGGAAAGAAATCTAAGGGAAATAATTCCCAAGGCAAAGAGGGCAAGAGATACTTTTACGAGATCAAGTGTTTTCACTGCCACGAGCATGGGCACTATACCTCGAATTTTCCACAGAAGAAGGAAAGCAAGAAGGAGCCTACAGTTGCAGCGGGTGAAGCATTGGATTCATAGATCGAGATATATTTTACTCTCATTGAATGCATGGACATGGGATGCATGTGGTAAATAGACAATCGTTACGTGTTCCATATGACGAGGAATAGATATTTCTTCAATGACTTGGAGTAGAAGGACCTCCAACAGAACATAGGGTTTGGAGATGAGGGGAGGTATAACATGACCGGCATAGGTACAATTACCTTTCAGAGGGAGTCTTTCTCCCCTCTCAAACTATCATATGTTTTTTATGTTCCATGCCTAAGGAAGAATCTCGTCTCCATACTGGTATTGGAAGACTGTGGTTATGATGTGATTTTTAGAAAATTAAAGGTTTTCCTTAAAAACATAGCCACGGGATAGGTGAAATAGATCGGTGTAAGATTCAATAACCTGTATGCTCTCGAGGTTAAGGATGCATGCAAATATTTGAGGAGAAAATCAGTGGTTAATGACTTGGTGGTTTAGAGGGAGAAATTATCTCTCAACATGCAACCTCATAAGTAGTCTCAGAAGGTTGTGGAGTAGCCATAATTGGAGAAGCAAAGAGGAGAGAAAGTGGAAGATTCCACTCAAGTAGAGACCTCCAGGAGGGGAAAATTTTGAGCCAGATGGGCAGAGGGAGTACATGGAGTTATACCTCCAAGTGTGAGGTGGGGTGATATGCATATATAATCCCAAGAATAAATTTGGATAGGGTCCATTGAGATGGTGTGTCTAATGGATTGAACCTGGATACAAGGAGCCCATAATACAATAGTAGTAGGAAGGATTGGTTGGATTGATGCAGTCAAATGTCCGAAAGACAAAAATCAGAGTGAAAAATTTCAGATACTAGAGCGTAGATTAAAGTTGGTAGCAATGTAGAGGGCACAGATGCAGATGTCAGTAGTAGTGTAAAGAGTCCAGTAGACAAGTGTAGTAACTAGCAGTAGTCAGAAGACTTTGATGACAAATACATTATACTAATTCAATTATTCGGAGGTTATTCAGTTTTAGGACTTGAAGGTGCAAACAACATTATAGAATTGTTGCATGCAGAACATTCCAAAGGTACCAGGTTGGGATAGATTGAATTCATTTCTTGTTGAGAGGGAGTGTTGAAATTTGCAACAAGAAACAGTGAAAATGCCAACTAGAAAGGACAAAAATTGCACACACACTGGTGTGGAATTTTAGTCACACATTGGTGATAAATTTAGTTACACATTGGTGCGAGATGTGGGTGTCTAATTTATTTTTCCCTTAAATAAATTAGAAAATAAATTTTAATTTCATATCATAACAACTTGTATCACTTAACTAAGTCATGATGACCAAATTAGCTCAGGAAATTTGAGTTGAGGGTATAAGATGAGGCATGTAGAGTGATCCTAATATTTTTTAGGTCCAGTTGCAGTTAATGCATTAGTGGGGTGTAGGTGTAACCAGTTAACTCAATTAATTGAGTTAGAATCATTTAAACTAGTTCTAACTAAGTGATGAATTAGTGAGAGGTCCAGTGTGTTAAATTAGATTTAATTCACAAGTAGTGATCAATCATATAACTAATGATTTTCTATTAATTGATCTGAAAGGAGTGTATTAGTTCTACTGTGCTAAGTTTCCTTTCAATAATATAAACATGTACAATTTGTATCGATATGTTTGCTTAAGGAATGAGAGTTTTAACCATGAAAATTAGATGAATTAGTGAAATTTAAGCATGAAAATAAGCCTTAAAAACACTGAACAATAGTGCATAACAGAGAAAAACATTCACACATAAGTTTTACATAGTAGGCATGATGAAGCAGTTCACCCCTCCTGGGCTACATCTACTGGTCTAGCTCCCAATGGCATGTCCCTCTTTGTCATTATGCTCAAAATTGTAAATTACATGTGTTTACAGGCCTCTAATGGTTGTTTTTTCTACACTAATGGCTCCAGAATGCTCAAATTAGACTCGGTAGACTCTTATTTCACCAAAATTGGTTGAAAATTGACCTCCCAATGCATTTTTCCCAATGTCAGCTAGAAAGGCACCACTAAATGTGGAGACAGGCAGTTAACTGCAGTTAAAATTAATAAAATCCGTAAAATTAGGCTTGGCGCTATATTTTCTGCAAACCAAAACCGTTAAGTTTAAATTAAAGTGGGCAGGGTGGTCACATGTCGACCCCCCGTCGTCTGCATTACTATCGTTGGGATAAACCCACAAGTGGCATTGGAACCATAACTCTCGATTCTAGAAAATCGTGGAAATTAATAGCATTAAACTGCATCATGTGACCTTATATTTGTTTCTGCTGAAGTTTCCGTTTGATGTTATTGTCGCATTAAACCAAGACTTTGACCATGCATGTGAACAGTTATAACTTCGTCGGATTAGCCGTTTGATACAACTATCCATACAACTTTGACCGTGACATGTGTATGAACATCTCTGGTAAGTTTGTTGCTGCGGGTTATGATATCATTTGGTGTCAGGTTTGATGACCGTTTTTTGTTGCAGTAAATGCCATGTGACCAGCCCTTACTGAAACCACCGGGTTAAGTTTTCGTTGGGTGTTTGCTAGGGTTCCAGCACTTCGCCACATGGAAGGGGGGTTGGCCCTTCGGGGATGGCCTCTGAAACCCCCAACTACGAAACATACAAACCATAACATTAAACTCAATGTTTATATCTTTAAGAACTTCACGCAGCGTGGACGGTAGCACGTGGGCTTGGCAGATAGCAGGTCCGGTGGTCGATTCTCGTCAACTCCAAATAAATTTTGACACACGCTCCTAAGGACATGTGGTGGCCTTCAAGATGGTCATGTGTCACTCATCCATTGTTCAAACAAAAACCTATCAAACGGTCCAAAATCAACTTGTACCACCATCAATCAACGGCCCATATTGAGCCACATGGCACCATCTTGTTGGTTGGAGAATAATGGAATATTTCAGGAATATGCCTGCTGACTGTACCTACATGCTGACTGGGCATCCAGTCACAAAATTTTATTGTTTGGGAAAACATACAGTTTGCGATATCTTCCTCATATTACATTGGTTTTTCGAACCATTCACGGCACCAGAATCAAAACAATGAGACCTTTCCAGTCGCTTAGGTTTGGACCTATTTCGAGCACTTTCATTTTTTAGCATAAAACTTGATCTCCTTATCACACCTCCCCACTGGGAAGCTTTTGGACCCCAAAATCTCTCTGGATTATTGAACATGAAGATGAGGAGACTGTGTCCCCACTCTTCCAATATTTATCCACTGAATTTTCCCTAATTCCATTAATTGGAGCTTTTCATGAAACGACAAATTTTTCCTTGATCACGTCGACCAACCATTGCTGACTTTGACATAGTCATGTTGAATATTTACTGAACTTGTAGAACAAAATCTATCTTTGTAGTAAAAATCTTGTTTCTACATTGGTTTGTAATCAAAGGAAACTTGTAATTACTCTCACCTTGCATTCTGACCTTATGGAAATTTTTTGTTGAATTTTCCTTGAACTTGTGTCGATTCTTGACCAAGTTTCTTCGCCATTGTACCATGTCTTTCTGAAACCAACAATGAACATTTCTGAACCTTGTGCCTTCTTTTTCAAGTTGCTTTTCCCTCTCTTCGACCTTTGCAACTTCTTGCACTAACACATTGTTTTCAACATCGTTCAACACCAATGTCAACTGTTGCAACTGCTTGTCATCTTCTTTCAAGGACAATCTGCTTTCAACTGAAACAACTCATTACATCAATCAGCATTTGTTTGAAAAGTATTATGTAAAACTTCTCTTTGTTTAGTCATCATCAATGTCAAGTTTTGGCTTTCATTGATGAGCGTCTTCATCTGCCCTGCATTAACTAAAGAAGTTTCTAGCTTTTTGGGATGAGCTCTCACAATATACTCCTTTCCATCTTTGAATAAATGGTATTTTTTCTCATGGTGATGGAATATTTATTTCCTATCATACAAGTAAGGAATGACCAACACCATACCTGTTATATCAAGAGGAACAACATCTAATTTAACTGTGTCAATGAAATGTGCAGTTATTGCAAAGCGCAACATGCACTTCTTTGAAACCTGTAAATTTTCATCCTTACAAATCCATACAAGTGGATATGGTTTTGGATGTGGGATGTTCTGAAGATTAATTTTCTTGAACAAGTGTTCAGAGATTAAATTCGCTTGTGACTCACTGTCAAACAATGTGTCAACCTTGGTATGTTTGGAAATGACCCTCAAATGAAACAGATCAATTCTCTTTTCTTCATTTGGAGCTTGTATGTGATAGTTAGATATACTAGAACTGGGTTTAATTTCAATATCCTTCCCCTTTATGTTCTTTAGTGCCATAGCTATGATTTTTGTTTCATCTCCTGAATCTGACCCTAGGTCTTGTTCAGCTATTGCAACAGTTTTAACTTTCTCCTTGGCTTTCTCTTTGGCCTTCAAACTTTCTGGTTTCAACTCTGGATGAAGTTTCCAACAATGGTCCTCATCATGGCTAGTTTTAGAACAATGTTTACAAAATAATTTTACCTTTTATTTTCTAACATTTTCATTTCTCTTTTTCTTCAATTTACATTTAAATTCATTTTCCCTATTCTCATCCATGTTTTGTTTTCCCCTTGCCTCTGAATGTGTGGCTGGAACAAAAACCTCATCTAGGCTTGTAGGGTTAAGCATGAGGATTGTATGTCTTAGGTAGGTATGTAAGCTTCCTATATACTTGACCAAAGTGTCTTGGCTATGAAAATCTATTCCTAATAAAATAGCTCTTCTCCTAAAATTTTGAGTATATACTTGTACATTTTTTCCTTTCAATTGTTAAAAATTTTGCCAATCCATTATGCCTTTTTGCATGTGAGCTAATGGATAAAACTATTGTTTTATTGCAGAAATGAAATCAGTCCATGATAAAATAATCTTACCATATTTCTTGATCTCCTCCTTTGACTTGGCTTCCCACCAAACAAGTGTTGCACCTTCCATTCTCAATGGAGCTCGTTGGATTTTGGTGTCATCATCATGAAGATTTTGGATTCTCAAATAGATCTCTAATTTCCTAATCCAATTATCTAGCTTTTCTGCATTAACTTCACCATTAAACATTGGCAGTTCAAACTTAACATCAAGTTTTAGAAAAGGATTTTTACCCATGTTCTTTGACTTGTATGGCTGATGTACTGAAGATGAAGTAGAGGATGATGAGGATGAAGATGAGGGTGATGATGGTGACTTTCCATTTCCTCCATTTCCCTTCTTTGATTTATCTTCATATTTCTGGCTTCCTAATGATCCCTGACCTTTCTTGTGAAGTTTGGATCCTTCTCCTTCTAGTATTTAATTCCTTTCTTGATAAAGGACTCTCACCATTTCAGTCATGTCAAGGAATGCTTTCCTAAACACTCTTTCCTCCTCTTTGGGATCCACCTCTTCATGAGTTTCTTCTTTTCCTAGAGGCATGTTTGATGATGCTTCTACTTCTCTTGGAGGTGAACTAGGTGGTGGAGAATGTGGAAATATTTCCCTCCTTTGTTGTGGCTCACCTTGACAACCTCTTGCTTCCACCAATTTTCCTTCTCCTCTCTTAGGCTTGAGCCTAGTAAGCATGAAAACCCTTGCAAACAGTTAACAAATCCTTGCACATAAAAACACAAGAGATAAAACTCTAGCTCTGATACCAACCTGATCTGAAAGGAGTGTATTAGTTCTATTGTGCTAAGTGTCCTTTCAATAATATAAACATGTACAATTTTTCTCCATATGTTTTCTTAAGGAATGAGAGTTTTAACCATGAAAATTAGATGAATTAGTGAACTTTAAGCATGAAAATAAGCCTTAAAAACACTGAACAACAGTGCATAATAGAGAAAAACATTCACACATAAGTTTTACACAGTAGCCATGATGAATTAGTTCACCCATCCTGGGCTACATCTATTGGTACAGCTCCCAATGGCATGTCCCTCTTTCTAATTATGCTCAAAATTGTAAATTACATGTGTTTACAGGCCTCTAATGGTTGTTTTTTCTGCACCAATGGCTCTATAATGCTCAAATTAGTCTAGGTAGACTCTTGTTTCACCAAAATTGGTCGAAAATTTACCTCCCAATGCATTTTTCCCAATGTCTTCTAGAAAGGCTTTACTAAATGTAGAGACAGGCATTTAACTGCAATTAAAATTAATAAAATCCATAAAATTAGGGTTGGTGCTATATTTCATGCCAATCAAAACTGTTAAGTTTAATGTGAAGTTGGCGGGGTGGTCACATGTTGACTCCCCGCCGTCTGCGTTGTTACCGTTGGGATAAACCCGTAAGTGGCATTGGAACCATAAATCCCAATTTTAGAAAACCATGACAATTAATACCATTAAAATGCATCATGTGACCTTATATTTATTTCCACTGGAGTTTTCATTTAATGTTACCATCGCATTAAACCAAGACTTTGACCATGCATGTGAATGGTTACAACTCCGCTAGATTAGCCATTTGATACAACCATCCATACAACTTTGATCGTGACATGTCAACGAACATCGCTGGTAAGTTTTTTGTGAAGGGTTATGATATCTTTTAGTGTCGGGTTTGATGACTGTTTTTTGTTGCTGTAAATGCCATGTGACCAGCCCTTACTGAAACCGCCAGGTTAAGTTTTCGTTGGGTGTTTTCCAGGGTTCCAATGCTTGACCGTATGGAAGGGGGGGCTGGCCCTTATGGGCGAGCCTCCCAAACCCCCAACTTCAAAACATACAAACTATAACATTAAACTCAATGCTGATATGGTTAAGAACTTCACGCAGCGTGGATGGTAGCACATGGGCTTGGCGGACAACAGGTCTAGTGGTCGATTCCCGTCAACTCCAAATAAATTTCATCACACACTCTTGAGGATACGTGGCGGCCTCCGGTCTGGCCACCTGTCGCTCATCCGTTGGTCAAACAAAAACCCATCAAACGGTCCAAAATCAACTCATACCACCATCAATCAACGACCCAAATTGAGCCACGTGGCACGATCTTGTTGGCTGGAGAAAAATTGATATTCCGGAATATGCCTACTGACTGTACCTACATGCTGACTAGGCATCCAGTACAAAATTTTTTTATTTGGGAAAATAGATAGAATGTGATATCTTCCGCATATGACGTCGGTTTTTCGAACCGTTCATGGTGCCGGAATTGCAATGACAAGGCCTTACCGGTCGCTCAGCTTCATACTTGTTTCGAGCACTTTAATTTTTGAGCATAACACTTGATCTCCTGATCATTAATAGTTGCATAAATTTAAATTATGATGAAGACCTAGTTGAGATAGAGGTTAAAGGGAACATAACTATCAATTTTCTTATTATAAAATTGCCTGGGTGAAATTATAAAGTCATGAGAAGGACATGATGGATTACACAATAAAGGAAGGTTGAATTTCCTATTTAATAGGGTCCTATTTCCCTAGGGATTGCGTGAGAAAGGCTGAGCTTAGCAGAGGTTGTGAATTGGGTAAGTGTTTGTTAATTTTTCCTAAGCATTGCAAGCTAGTTTTGAGCAGGATCAGAGTGAGACAGTCAGGAGAGTGCAAGATTTTATTGGTGTGAGAAAGCATTGTATTGTCTCATAATTCCTTGACTTTATACAATATATGATAGCCGAATTTTCAGCAGTTTCTTTCCCCAAGAAGATCTTGTGTTGTGTGATTGATTTACTTATTTCTCTTACTTGCATGTAATTGAGCGATCATGTTTTATATTCCGCAAATATTATATAAGGATTCAGTATCTTTTTTTAGTACATCACAAGATCGGATTGAATCCATTGGTATAGAATTTCTATAAATTTCTACATTGGTATAGAGCTTTTATATAATTTCTACATTTCAAATTGTGTATCTTGTATTTCATTTCTCAATGAAAATGAAATATTTTATGGGCTTATGTTTTATTCATGATTTATTATGCTAGCATGTGAGTTGTGATTTAATAGCTCCCTACACAAGAAGGAGCCTCCTCTTTAGCAAGGATCGTTGTGTTCGTAGAGGTAGTGTAGTTGTTTTATTTTAATTCACTTGTAGGTTATGGTATTTTAATTCTTATTAAAATATCAACATATTGATGTTACAATGTCTTACTCATATGTTGTAATTATTGTTGGTTAAGTTGGATTGTAGAATAATTAATATATATTTCTCGTGTGCTATTATATTGATTTCAAAATCAATCCTTACTAATTGTGCGATGATATTATTGTTTAATTGCTGCTACAAATTTATAATCGAGAGTTGATACATTAATATTAATTATTTTTTGTTACATCTGATATTGTGTGTTATGCAGTTAATGAGTGGGTTCACTCCAATTACATTGATGGTTTTGTGTGGTTGTGGTTGAATTATTTTGTGCAAGTGAGGAATTGATTTCAAGGAGTTCCACTTCTTTTCCCTGTAAGAGTGATCTTAGAGTAGACGAGTTTTATTTTATTATGCAAGGGCGATTTCATTACCAACATTGTGTACAGAGTGTCGTTTTTATGCCACTGAGAGTTTGATAGTAAGACTTTTGTTGAATTAATTTCCGTTCTTGCAAGTGTGAAGTATTATAGCAAATTTTGGTTTGATTGAGTACCAAGTTCTTGTAGAATAAATTGTACTAATAACCTGAGATTAATCAATATTATTTGTTTATTGTTTCCTATATACTATGTATGATAACCTTGAAATAATAAACTTACCCTAAGAAATTGTTTTGATTCACCTTACACTTACATTATCTTAAAAGAATAGTTTTTTTTTAATAATGTTCCCAAACTTATAACTGTAAAAAATTTATTCGTTAATATTTTTTTTTTTTTTGTAGTGTAAAACCCTTGTAACACAATACTTCATTTTTCAAATATGATAAGTCAATATTGTATTTTACTATACATGAGATGGAATTCATATTTTTATTACATGAGACTTATGAAATTGTTAGGTTTAATGTTATCTATTCTTTAGATGATAATTAATCAAAGGATTTTCATTGTAATGAATTTGGGTCATATTTACAATAATTTCTTATGATCATTAACACATGGGACAACCAACTAGATAAATTTGTGTGATGTGTGGAATCAAATTAGGCCAAACATGAGTATTATTGTATTTGTGGATGAAAATAATACCATGAATGTTGTTTATAGTAATATAAATTTAATATCTCTAAAATTAGTGTTGATTTCATTTTTGGTATTTCTCACTAGTATCACATTTAGTATCTCTAACGAGTATCCTTATTTGTAGAAATTTGAATAACTGATATATTATTCATCGAGATTCTCCTGATCACACACTATTTTAGCTTCATGCATAATACAAAATCTCTTCTACCATTGATCATCACATGCGGAAATAAAATCAATTGCATGCACACATTAAAACCATAAACAATCACACATATGAACACAATATTTCATGGGAAAGCTTAAATATGAAAACCCCCAACTATCTGTATATTATATGTCATGGAGATCATGTAACAATCATAGTACAAAGCTCCTCACAAGCTCTCAGCACAACCTCGAATTGCTACACACTATCAAGCTAGATCTAGCAAAACACATGCTCCAATATTTTTCCACTTGATAGCCAGCCTCTATTGCGTAATCAATGCTATGGGATGGCTTCATTAAATAGATAAACCACCTGGCTTGTACTGCGCAATCCTCATGGGCTTCTCCACCTATCTGTGTGTTGCAAATAGCAACTGTATAGTCACAACTGATAGTTAACCCGCTCTTTCACCTATTTCTGCACTGGTCTCCACTGAAACTGTCCATGCACTGAAGTTAACTGATGCATTCTTTAGTTGATTAATGAGTTTATAATTAGTGAATTAATTAATAATTAATTCACACCACTCTCACTAATTGTATCAATTAGTTTAACTGGATACAAATAGCTCAACTATGTTTATATTAGTTAAACTGAACACAACTCCATTAACTTCCTCAATCAACTCCACCAAAATCTGTCACATGAGTTCTAACTAAAGTATCCATGCAATAGCTCCACTTAACCCTAGGGAATAGCGTAATTCCTTCTGTCAGCTCCTGTGCCACATCTGTGCACTTAACTAAAGTGCTCCAAGAGAATAAGATAATGTTTAGAGTCTAAATATTATTAAGAGCTAATAATATTCGACATATCTATTTTTAGACTGGCAATATAAAAATAGATTCTGCCCAGTATGTATAAAAATAGAAGTCCATCTATTTTTTCCAACTTGACCAACCATCCATAAATAGCATCCTGCAAGTCATAGAACATGATCCATATGTCTAAAAATAGACATAGTCTAAAAATAGACTTTGTGCCAAAAATAGCCTACAGACCCACTTAGTGAAGACGACTTCTTCCCACTAAGCTCATCATCTTGTTGCAATATCAACACTCCCTTTCAACAAGATAAGGATTATCTGCAACCCCTATCCTGCCCCTGTGGTATTCGAATTTTCTCCTAGTGAGCAGCTTCGTCAAGATATCAGCATCTTGATCCTCCGTGGGAATGTATGAAAGTAACATGATCTTCTGTTTCACACAATCTCTGATATGATGATACTGGTCCGTGAAGCCATCCCACCTCAACTCATCCTCCTGTCTGTACCATAATCCATATCTCGATGTGCCTCTAAGATATCTCAATACATGCTTGCCTGCCTTCCAGAAGAGCTTGGTTGGCTTAACCATAGCTTGTGAAAGCTGGTTAACAGCATAGCATATGTCGGGTCATGTATTGACTAGATACATAAGCGACCCCAATTAACTTTCGATAAACAGTGGCATCCACTACCTCCGTCGAAGTAGCATCCTCCTTCCTCCATCCACCAGGAAGAGGAGTATCAACAGGCTTGCAACCATGCATGTTGAACTTCTCCAGTATCTCTCGGGCATACTTGCCTTGAGAAACAAAAAGTCCATCACTGCACTATAAAATTTCCAATCCCAGTAAATAATGAAGGAGGCCCAAGTCCTTCATCTCAAACTCCTTTACAAGATCAGCCTTGCATGATTATATCAACAGTTCATCACCCGTCAAAATCAAATAATCTACATAAAGTACAATGATCAACAACTTACCCTCCACCACAATCTGGTATAGGTTCGGATCCGCCTCACTCTTGGAGAATCCAATTTCGGTGAAATAACTGTCTATCCGTGTGTACCAAGCATGAGGTGCTTGTTTCAACCCATACAGCGCTCTCTTGAGCCTGCACACATGCGACTCGCTGCTGAAGATATCGAAACCTTCGGGATGCTATATGTACACCTCCTCCTCAGTGACTCCATTGAGAAACACAGTCTTCACATCCATCTGATGAATGTGCCACCTCATCTGTTTTGAGACAGCAAGAATCTTCCATATGGAAGAATACCTTGCGACAGGTGCAAAGGTTTCCTCATAATCGATCCCCTCAATCTGTGAAAATCCTTGGGCAAAAAATCTTGCCTTGTACTTCTCTACACTCCCATCAGCTGCTTGTTTCACTTTGTAGATCCATCTCGAACCCACCACTGATTTCCCTTCCAGCCTCAGGACAATCTCCCATGCACTGTGTCTGAAAATCGAATCATACTCTTCCACCATGGCATCTACCCATGCGGGGTCCTCCACAACTTCCTCAAAAGAGGATGGCTCTATCACGATACACTTGATCATAAGAGCCATGTATCTAGTATACCAGTTAGGTGACTGTCTCTGTCTGTGCTGTGATGTAGGTTCTCCTACAACCTTCTCTGCATCTTGAGCCAGTCGCTCAGCTTCTGTAGTGCGCTTCTACCCTCTGATGGTTGGCGCTGCCTGAGTGGTCTCTTCCACTCCATGAACCTCCTCTTGTGGCTGATCCACATCCTGAGGCTCATCCTTAGGAAATAATAGCTCCTCATCTGCATGCAAGTGTGGTTCCCTCTCAAGTGAACACTTCATGGCTTTCTCCTCATGAAATTTGATATCTCGTCGCACAATAGTCTTGTGTCTGTCTGGAAAATACACACGATAGTTGTGGGGTCTATCAGTGTACCCCACAAATATCCCAACCTCTGTAGTCAGCTCCAGCTTCTTCTTGGCATCCTTAATCGCATGAATGTAAATAGGTGAACCAAAAATCCTCAAATTGGAAATATCAGGCCTCTTACCAGAAAATGCCTCCTCGAGTGTACTCATGCCAAGTATCCTGTGAGGACAACGGTTCTGCAAATATACTGCAGTATTTCATGCCTCAGCCCACAAATGTATGGGAAGGCCCTGATCATGCAACATCGCCTGTCCAGCACCCACGATCATTCTGTTCTTCCGCTCAGCAACCCCGTTCTGCTATGGGTTATGAGGTGCTATGAGCTCTCTTCGAATTCCTTCTGCACTGCAAAAGTCCTTGAATTCGCCAGAGGTGAATTCACCACCATTGTCGCTCCTAAGAGCCTTCACCTACTTCCCTGATTCTTTCCCAACCAGTGCCTTGAACTCACAGAACTTTGAGTATGTCTCACTCTTCTTCTGCATGAAGAAGATCCAACACTTTCGAGAAAAATCATCAACAAATATCACATAGTACATGTGCTTTGTTGTCGAAGCTACTGAGAAAGGTCCACACACATCTGTGTGAATTCTCTCAAGGATCGTCGTGGTGCGACTATCCTTCTCGTGAAAGGTGGCTTTCACAAATTTTCCCAAGGTAAATCCCTTGCACTGATCTGACTGCGCAAGAGTACTCTTAGGAAGCCTAGTAGAAATTTGTTGCAGTATCTTCAAAGCTCCATGGTGAAGGTGGCCCAATCTTCGGTGCCACAACTCGCCATCATCCCGGCTCACCACTCCTTCTGCCTTGCCTTCCATTGCTGCGCAACCATCTACCTACAATTGATAAAGGTTATTAACTCGAACCCCTATCCTCTGGCTCTCACCAGTTGCCTTATTGCGCAGGAAAGCCTTTCCCTCGCTAAAGACAACATCATATCCCTTGTCTTCTAACATCGCCATAGAGATAAGATTATTCTTCAATCCTGGATCATGCATCACTTCCTTCAATAAGGAGGGTTTACCAGACTCCCTCTCAAAGGAAATGGTACCGATACCAGTCGCACTATATCCACCATCATCACCCATCTCGATGTGCACTCCAAGATCTTTCTCATCCAGATCAGTAAACAAATCTTGATCTCCTGTCATGTGAAAAGATGCACCACTATCAAGAAACCACACTGAGCCCATCACACTTGAGACCAAGCATGCGATTAGCAAAAAATACAGCTCAAACAATGAGGCTAAGGCCTCTCCAGCTGCAGATCCAGTAGCCTACTTATTTTTCTTCTTCTGTGGACAACTAGTGGCATAATGTCCGTGTTGGTGACAGTGAAAGCACTTCACCTTGGACATGTCCTGCTTCTTGCCTTTCACACCGGATTGAGAATATTTCTTTCTCTTCCCCTTCTTTTCTTTGGCAGCCAAAGTGTAATTCTCTTCATCATAGTTCTTTGATGAAGATCCGTCCCTGGTACTTTGCCTTATCTCGTCTTGCACAAGATCTGACCAAAGTCGTTCCCATCCTGGAAATTTCTCCTGACCATTAACAGAGTCCTAATAGGAATACCAACTCTTCGAAATACCAAGGAGAGCCAAGCTCACCAAGCCCTCGTGATCAACAGTAACCCTGACACTTCCTAGCTCATCCCTGCATTGGATGAATTTCATGAGGTACTTGGGCATACTATCGCTTTTCTCCATTTTTATGTTTCTGATTCTATCCTTGAGTGCCAACTTCCTCTAGTTGCTCTTGCTTTGGAATAAATTTGTCAAAGCTTTCCACATCAAGAATGGAGAGGCCTTACCATGAAGGCTAGACACTAAGTGATCCTTCACACCTTCCAATAGAATCCTTCGACACTTTGCTATCTTCTTTTGCAATGTGTCAAGTATGGCAGCATCGCTAGAAGTAGGTTTTGGAATTTCTGCATCTATGAACTCATTCAACCCATTTTCATCCAGAACCGCTTCCATCCTGTCCTTCCATGCAATATAATTCGAGCTACCCTCAAGGGAATACTCCAATCGCAATCCGTTGAAAGACATCTCAACTTTGACACCAAGAAAACACTGCTGCAAATTCGAATTCCACCAGCACAAAACTCAACCGCTTCAATGTTTTGCAATTGCTCCAATGATCAATATCGCTCTGATACCATGTAGAAAATTGAATAACTGATATATTATTCACCAATATTCTCCTGATCACACACTATTTTAGCTTCATGCATAATACAGAATCTCTTCTACCATTGATCATTAATTGTGGAAATAAAATCAATTTCATGCACACATTAAAACCACAAACAATCACACATATGAACACAATATTTAATGGGAAAGCTTAAAGCTGAAAACCCCAACTATCTGTATATTATATGTCATGGAGATCATGTAACAATCATAGTACAAAAGCTCCTCACAAGCTCTCAACACAACCTCTCATTGCTACACACTATCAAGCTAGATCTAGCAAAACACATGCTCCAATCTTTTACCACTTGATAGCCAACCTCTATTGCATAATCAATGTTATGGGATGGCTCATTAAATAACATAAACCACCTGGCTTGTACTGCGAACTCTCTCATGGCTCATCCAATCACCGGGTTGTTTCAAATATGCAACATAGTCACAACCGATAGTTAACCTGCTCTTTCACCTATCACTACACTAGTCTCCACTGAAACTGTCCATGCACTGAAGTTAACTGATGAATTCTTTAGTTGATTAATGAGTTTATAATTAGTGAATTAATTAATAATTAATTCACACCACTCATCACTAGTGTATTTATCAGTTAGACTAAATACAACTAGTTCAACTAATTTAAACCGAACACAACTCCACCAACTGTCTCATCAACTCCACCAAACTCTGCCACATGAGTTCTAACTGAAGTCAACCATGCAATAGCTCAACTAACCCTTAGGAAAAGCGTATTTCCTTCTGTCAGCTGCATGTGCCACATCTAAGCATCAAACTGAAGTGCTCCAAGAGGATAAGATAATGTTTAAAGTCTAAATCTTAGTAAGAGCTAATAATATTCGACATATCTATTTTTAGGCTGACAATCTAAAAATAGATTCTGCCCAGTATGTCTAAAAATAGAAGTCCATCTATTTTTTACGACTTGACCAACCATCCACAAATAGCATCCTGCAAGTCATAGAACATGATCCATATGTCTAAAAATAGACATAGTCTAGAAATAGACTTTGCGCCAAAAATAGCCTGCGGG
Source organism: Pinus albicaulis (assembly GCA_034641835.2). Classification (NCBI taxonomy): domain Eukaryota; kingdom Viridiplantae; phylum Streptophyta; class Pinopsida; order Pinales; family Pinaceae; genus Pinus; species Pinus albicaulis. The sequence continues at coordinate 12,245,011 of MU968450.1, forward strand.
CCCACTTAGTGAAGGCGACTTCTTCCCACTAACCTCATCATCTTGTTGCAATCTCAACATTATTGGTGTTCCCTTTGGTATTTAATTTTGTGGAAAGAAATATTAAGAACATGATATTATTGATACCATGTACAAAATACTATACTGAATTTTGGTATTTTTTTAATATCCAATTACTCTTTCACCACTCATGGTAGGAGGGAAGATATCAATGTTGAACTCGTATTGGGATTTCCAACAGTTCAACAAGGTAATTATTCTATTTTGTGTTGGTAGATAGATTGGAAAAAATGATACATTTCATTTTTTATAAGACTAGAAAGGTAAGAATATAATTATTTTACTCTTTAGAGTTGTTCATTTGTATGGTTCACTAAGAAGCATAACTTTTGATAATAAAAAAAATCAATATTATTGGTCACTTTTGGAGGACCGTGTGGAAAATACATGACCAAAGATTCTAACACATTTTTGCATACAAATGATGCACAAATTGAAGTAATTGATATAAGTCTTGGAAATATACTAAAATATGGAAGATAATAGTTTGTTTATTTGTATTATTCAATATAATAAATTGATATATGAACATCAAATTATAATAAATTCATATATGAACATCAAATTTATTAATAATTTTTAGAGGACCACATAGAAAAACTTGACATGACATTGTAACTTAGTTGTCCATATCATTTTAGAGTAATAGTTGATATAAGCCTTATAAGTCCACTAATATATCTAGTTAGAGAAAAACCAAGGATTGGGATTTGGGGTTGGTGGAAAAGTTTGTATATAAAAATTTAGTGAATAATCAATGTGTAAGATTAAATTGTGAATATGTGAAGAGCACAATAGATTTTTTGAGCTTATGTCAAGCACACACAAGAAAAACATGTATATAGAGTCATTTGTTAAACATACATAAGGAGTGTAGAAACAAGGGTTATAAGAATAAGATCTCACTGAATGGGAGATACAATAATAATGTAATGAAGAATGAACAATGATAGGAACTCGAGGAAGATATTAAAAATTATATTTGGTTCAACATTACAATAGCATATGTCTCTTTTATTGATATTGCAAATGGTTATAAGATGTAACTACTTCTTATTCAAGAAGAGGTCGTTCAATGATTATCTCAATTTTCATCTAACAATAACTTAATGCCTAATGCCTTGTCATTATTACATAATTAAGCCTTATAATCTAACACCCCCTCTAAAGGTTTACACTACTAAAAGAAAAAATTGCTAACATTAACACAATTAAAAATATAACCAAATATTCTTTAGAGGATTCATCTTTTAAAACAATGGTTGGTGCAATAAGACTCCTTCAATTTTCTCACCATGCAACTAAAATGTATAATCTTCTACTTGTGATCTAATTTTTCTTTTATCATTGGACACCATTATCACATGAAATGTTTCATAACCCTGATAAAGTTATGATGTTGAACTTCCAATCCCCAAATATACCATGAACTATTGGATAGCAATCCCCACATATATGTCTCATAACCCCAATGAGGTATAGTTTCTTTGATCCACCAACATCCTTAATAATTGAGGAACTATTTTTCTTCCACTACATCCCTTCTTGTCTTAAAAGTGTGGGCCCTCTATGTCCTCCTAATTGTAATTTTACATATCTGTATCTAGACAATTGTCCTTAACTTGTTTGAGTTTCTAGATTTGAGTAGTGAATTTCATCATAATAGGTCGATCATATTTCTCTTAAGCAAGACACATGCAAGTCAAATCAACAATGCTAAAAACCATTTCATTCACAATGGGATTACAATCAATATTTGGGTTCAAATCCATGAGCTCATGCGAAATTCCACATCTAATTTTGGACATGGATAAATTTGCAAGCCAAATATCTCATTAGCAGGAATTAGCTCTACTAGAACTATATTGAAGTTGTAAACATCATTCTTTCCACTCTCTATTGTAAGCCTCTTAAGGGTTGTCACATGATATCAAGATATTGCTTGTATTTTCTTTTTAATTTTTGAGTAAAATAGTTGGTGGCACAAATATTGAAGTCTTCATTGACCAAATTATTATATCTTATTGTGGCCCTTACCTCAAAGATACCTTAATACTTAATACATAAATAAAAAGTCCCACCCTCCACCCCTTCAACCCCCCAACTTCTAAGATAAAAAAAATCAAAAAACATTTTCTCATGAATAGTGTTGGCCTTCTTGTCTAGATCACAAGAAATTTTAGTGTAGTTGGGTCATTGATGGTTATCACCACATTTAGTCTAGAAATTATGTTGGAATTATTTATGGTTTGTCTCAAAGCGTCATTTAAATATATAGGTACTAATAAAAAAATTCTTCATGCTAGTTCCAAGATAATCTTTATCTATCTCTTTAATTTTAGTTAAAACCTTGAAGATATTTCCTTTGCAGTGATTAAACTTCATTTTCATTAATTACTTATATTTTCATTTGTGTGCAAGAATAGTCATATGATTCTTGTATGGCTTTAAAATAACTTTTAAGGGACTCAACTTCATGTCATTTTTGAAGGTATAATTCCATTAATCATAATAAATAATATCAATTTGGTTATGCTTCCACACATCCATATAGGAATAAGTGGTTCAAATATCAATTCCAATAGCAAATATTTTTCCCTTGGCCAATTTTGATAAAAAGGAAATTATTGAAATCTCAAAAAATAGGAAAAAGGTAATTATTGCAATAGTGTCAAACTACATAGTGTTAGAAGGAGCTTTGAAAAATCAAGAAGTGTTTCCATCCACACTATGGTGAGAATACACTTTTTTTTCACTATGTAGCAACACCATTATATCTCTTGATATCAGATATAAAAATTTCACAAATGTTCTTTCTCAAGTTCATTACTACTTAAGAAGCAACAAACATTTGTTTAGTTGTGTCCCAAAAGATATTCCTTTATGATAGGATTACGTATTCTATGTAGTTAAAAAATGCATCTCTTTGCATATTTTTCTTGATTGAGAAACATAGGTGGTGATATGCATGTTCCTAGTAGCTATTTGAAAAAATGAATCTATGTTGAACCACATCAGGAGACCACACCCTTGAATCCAATGTAGCCTTCTTGATTTAGAAGAAAAATAGTTCATAGAAACTATGATTATGGATCATGATAGAACCTTAAGACTACAATTATACACATTGAATACGATTTAACCAAACTTTTTGACAAAATTATATTCCAACAACTACTTATCCCATAATTTCTTGGTGAATTCTAGCAGTTTCTCCAATCAATGAGTCAAAAAATATGCATCGTCATACAATTGGATGGAAGCCTCTTTCACTAGATGATGATGTCCTTCATCAAGGACAAAAACGCCATACATAGTGTCCTTCAACCAGAGTATGGCTTTGATACCATATAAGAATGAGATGATGTCGATGGAGGAAAAATGATAATGCAATGAAAAATGTACAATCAAAAGAACCAGAAGAAGATATTCAAATTAACTTGTGTTCATAATTACAATAGCATATGTCTCTTTTATAAACATCACAAAAGGTTATAAGATATAATTGCTTCTTTTATTCAAAATCAAGTGGGTGAGTGATTATCTCAACCATCATCTAATAATAACTTAATACCTAAAAATTTGTGAGTGTTACATAAATAAGCCTTATAATCTAACAAGTGAAACAATAATTATGTTAGAGCAAACAAGAATTAAAAAATAAAAATGGATTGATAAAGCAAGTAAAGAAATTTGAAGAACGATACTTTGTGTTGTTGCATATAAAGAATGAAAGATTTCTAAAAGGAATATATAACATAGTGAAGATGGAGAAGATAAGACTGTAAAGGGTCCTAAAGAAAATTGTAGATAATTTTTATGTTCTTGTCTTCTCTAAGTATATATCCAAATAAGGACATCAAGTTTGTAAGTCAATATTAGAAGATGTTGTGGAAGAAACTCAAAATGAGATTGCAACTTTGTTTTGCATACCTTTTATAAAGTTATATGCATAATGAGGTAGTTCAAAGAACTTAAGGAATTTGAAGACAATTTCAAAGAATGTAGTGTATGTTCTTGAGGCTTTATATATCTTACCAATTTTAAATACGGTAGAGTTGTACAAGTAGCAAGAGGACGTTGTGGATGAAGAGAAATAGTTTGACCAAAAACAATATATTCCAAATTGAGAGAAGAAATTCCATGATTAATTTCTAGAACAATTTAGAGGGAAATGCAACTAAAATGTATAATCTTCTACTTTTGATCTAATTTTTCTTTTTCCATTGGACATCATTAGCACATGAAATGTTTTGTAACCCTCATAAAGTTATTATGTTGAACATCCAATCCCTAAATATCCCATGAACTATTAGAAAACAATCCCCAGATGTATGTCGCATAACCCCAATGGAATGGTTTCTTTGATCCATCAACATCCTTAATAATTGAGAAACTCCACTACATCCCTCCTTGTCTTAAAAGTGTGGGCCCTCTACATCCTCCTAATTTTATTTTTACATATCTATATCTAGACAATTGTCTGTAACTTGTTTGAGTTTCTGGAGTTGAGTAGTGACTTCCATCATATTAGGTCAATCATATTTCTTGTGAGCAAGACATCTGAAATTCAAATCAACAATACTGAAAATCATTTCATTGACAATGGGATTATAATAAATATTTGGGTTAAAATCCATGAGCTCATGCGAAATTCCACATATAAATTTGGACATTAATAAATTTGCAAGCCAAATATCTCATTAGCAGGAATTATATCTACTAGATCTACATTGAAGTTGTAAACATCATTCTTTCCACTCTCTATTCTAAACCTCTTAAGGGTTTTCACATGATATCAAGATCTTTCTTGTATTTTATTTTGAATTTTTGATTAAAATGGTTAGCTGAACAATTCTAGAAGTCTTCATTGACCAAATGGCTATATCCTATTGTGGCCTTCACCACAAAGATACCTTAATAATTAATACATAAATAAAATGTCCCACCGCCCACCCCTTCAACCCCCCAACTTCTAAGATAAAAAATCAAAAAAAATTTTCTCACTAATAGTGTTGGCAGTCTTGTCTTGATCACAAAGAAATGTAGTTGGGTCATTGATGATTCTCACCACATTTAGTCTAGAAATGATGTTGGTATTATTTATGGTTTGTTTGTAAGATTCATTGAAATATATAAGTACTAATAACAACATTCTTCATAGTAGTTCCAAGATAAGCTTCATCTATCTCTTTAATATTAGTTAAAACCTTAAGATATTTCCTTTGTAGTGAAGAAACTTCCTTTGCATTAATTGCTTCTATTTTCCTTTGTGTGCAAGTATAGTCATACGATTCTTATATGATTCTTATGTGAAATCCATGTAGCTTTGTGTAAGTTGTGTGCAAGATAAGTGCCACATTGACTCTTTCTTTTCTTTTCTTCACAAAGTCTAATGCCAAAACACCTTTCTTGTCCACATTAAAACCCAATATATCTCGGCTTCCCATGATAGAGAAGTAACTGGTTTGAAAAACAAAGCTACACATCATTGAACATATGACAAACGAATTTTATTGTGCAAAACTAAAATTAAAAAAAAATATCTCTAAATACTGACTTAAAAAATTATCTCTAAATACTGACTTTATTGGATGTATGAAAACCATTTTTATAGTGTAAAACTTAAAAATGTTTGTAATTCCAGAGATTATATATATATATATATATATATATATATATGGAAATTTTTCATTGTTTCAATTGCATTAAATGGATTTAATGCTTTGAAAATTCTCTTGGGTACTTGGATTGTGTAATCTACAAAGCTTGAAATTGTAATTCCAACAAAACTTTATTAGATTTTAGATAAAATTGACCCCAAAAAAATCTTAAAAAATAAAAATAAAAAAATAGTTAGATGATTATGCTTTACCCATAATTTTTTTTAATATATATATGACAATGAAATATTTTACTTAATATGGGCATTGAGATATTTTATTTATCAACTAAATTGTACAAGGTAAAATGTTATTTTTGTTATTAATATAGTTTTAAATACATGTTAGTATTATTTAATCTTGTATATTGAAATTTTTTGTTTATCACCTACATTGAATTTTTTTTTATTATTATTAACATTTTAAATGAAACATATTAATTTTATATTAAAAATTTGAATGAATTATACATCTCTTTTTTAATAGACTTAATAATTAAGAACATGTGTTTTCTTGTAACAAGTCATAAGTAATAATAATAATATTCTTATAGCCAAGTTATTCCATAAATATAATATCAACTCACTTCACTATCTTCGACAATGTTCCATTGAATAAGATTATTACAGAAAAATATTTTACAAATTTAATATATATTCATTATTATTTTTTACCATAATACGCTCACTTTGACACATGTCAAATTGATAATTGAATAAATTTAAAGGAAATGTCTGAGAACGGGAGCCGCTGAGGTGAAAGACGATATGGGTAATTCTGGAGGACTGACTGAACACGAGACGGAGGTCGAAGAAACGGCGACGAAGTGGATTTAAGAAATAAAAATGATTCTCCAAATATTTCGGAATTAGATGATCAAGGGACGTCAAACAATTTACTATCTTAATAGTTAGATTCCAAGATATTTCTGAAATTTGCATTCAGAGAACATGTATTGCTTCTCAGAGAACAGTTCGACCAGTGCTTTAACAAATCAAAAAATCAAATTTACCCAGAAGTATATCGTTTCGCATACGAGCAAAGGATTTGAGGCAGTGAAAAAAGTCATAAACTTATGAAGTTCACTAATAACTATACAAAATATGCTTCCTGAGTTGAACCATTGCTGCATTGCGTGCTATGGTGGAAGTCGGGCATCCCCTAGACTGTAGCACGCAAATTGAGCATAGAACGAGCTATGGCTACAGCCAGGGCTGCAGTCAAGTTGGGATCTGCCTTCATAGACGCCACAGAATCCATGATCGACGGGTGGACCGAATGATTCTGAGTCAATATCTGACTGATATCATTAGGCACTGGAGGCAATTGTTGGAAGCTGCCTGCCGTTAAATGCGGAGGCTGCATCTGTAATCCTGGATTGGACCGGTTGTCTGTGAGGTCGAGAGTGATCGTGGGAAACGGGCCCGTACTGGATATTCTGGCAATGCAGGGTATGAGCTGGTTTCCTGCTACGATTTTTTCTCTATTCATCTCCTCAGCAGCGAGTTGGTTGGAGGAACCAGCCTGCATAGCAGCCATAGTCATACTCAGAGGACTCAGAGAATGAGTGTGTTCGCCTTCGTAGGTAATTACGACAATCGTCGGGTCTTGGGGGTATCTCTGAACCTGCGCATAATCCATCATCATTTTAACATACATGTATTAGCAGGCGGGCTTGTATGTATTTCATCGTCAATGAGTGTATCGGAAACAGATTTATTTCTGGAAAAAGGACGAGATCAAACCTGTTTCTTAGCTGGGCAACTAGGCGCCGTCGCACATCTGTAATAAGATCTCGGAAATGGATTGTTTCTTGTCGTCTTTTGGCCGTACTTTCGCCATCGGCAACCATCCGTTATCTGATTACAATGGATCATATCAATTCCTTTATACATGACGAGAAAGCAAGAACAAGAACAACAAACCATATATTCGAATATACCTTTCAAGAAATCATGCATGGATTTGATTTTAATCCTACACAAATAATATAGTCTTTGTGAGATCAAATAATATTTTATTGCTTAATGCACTTAGAAACACCTCAATCAAAACACTCCTCTTTTTCCTTTTTACACAAGGAGACTTTTTACAAGGGTGCATAAGTCAATTAAAATTTGTATTCAAATGTTATGCTATTACTTTTATTTTTATGACTAACATGATATCAGGGGGATGCCACATCAATCTTCATTACTCACACATGTGCATGTAACAATGTACATGTGGCAGTAGCAATATATGAACTTTCATGAAGATTTTAGGAGGTCTAATACCCTAATAAATTAAGGCTTGAGACATGAAACATCTTAATCCTAAATCACTATTAAGTTATGTTAAATAATGGGTTTGTAAGAGGAGAAAGAGTTTGGAATCGTTTGATAACACTGATTTTTCGACAATATCCAACGATCGAGAAAATTGGTTGAATCCTATGAAACTATCTGTTCAAAGCTCATTGAGAGCTTCTTTTCACGGAGAAAATACGCTCCAATTTTTTGATAAAGTTTGTTCTTCTTTAGAAGGCTTTCCAAGGGTTATAGTCATAGCGATCCTCCTATTCACTATTTTGACCATTTCCGAGCACCCTATATGATCAAAAGGTATATGATGAATTGGGCACAATTTTTCATCCATCATCCTTTCAAAAAAAAATTGGGTTCCAAAGATTCGTTGTTGGAACAAATATTTGAAACTGGACCGAACCGATTCAATATAGGTAAATGCATGATCGCTCGATCCCGAGTTTTCAACTTTGATCCTAAAAAATCCGCAATTACGTTCAGAATTACGGCTGTCTACATTGGGTCTATTTTTCCAGGAGCAGGAAGAAGGTGATCAGCTCTGCGATTTTATGGTACGAGGTCCTTCATCCCAATGTTCAAGCAAGTTTTAACAATACCATTGTGACTGCTACAGATGTACGGGGACAAGTTATTTCTTGGTCTTCTGTTGGTGCCTGTGGATTCAAAGGTACAAGGAGAGGTACACCATTTGCTGCCCAGACTACAGCAGAAAATGTTATTCACACATAAATGGATCGGGGTATAGGACAAGTAGAAGTTATGATACGTTCAAAAGGCCCTTTCATCGTGCAATTTTTTTTGTATTAATCTTGACTTCTTCTCTTACAAAACAGGGGATTTTACCCAATTCTTACCGACTTTCAAGATCCCAAATTGGACTAATATCCGTGGATAATGATTTAGTCTTTATCGAGAGAGATTACTTTTTTTGGCTCAGGATATAAATCACGAGATTGAAAATCAACTCATGGGTCTCATGGTATATTTGAGTGCAGAAGATGCAAATAAAGATATTTTCTCATTTCTCAACTGTCCTAGTGGATCAGTAATACCAGGGGTAGGTCTTTTTTATATGATGCAAGTAATAGTACCAAATGTACATACAATATGCATGGGGGTAGCTACTTCAATGGGATCTTTCATCCTAATCGGGGGAGAAATTACTAAACGTATGGCATTACCTCACGCTAGGGTTATGATCCACCAACCTGCTAGTTCCTATTATGATGGACCAGCTGCAGAGTTTCATAACGAAGCGAAACACATAACGATGCTTCACAATTACTTGGCATTGTACTTGCTGGATAGTTGAGCATGGCATGTAGGGGTGGAATTTGAGAGAATAACAAATGAGGAATAAGATTCCACAACACTTGTTCATACCACGATGTCATAGAGAACTCCATAGTGAGTCCCCATTTTTTTTCTTGTATTCCATAGCTATATAAAGAAAAGAGAGCAAAGCATAACAAACTCCATAGTGAGTGCCCATTTTCGTACTTGTATTCCATATCTAAAGAAAAGAGAAGAGAGCATAAGTCTACCTTCTAGTTGGGTTTTACTATATTTTAGGTTTCCCAAGATATACCTTATGCTCATTTGTGTGGAAGGGGTGTTTATTTTCTTGTTATTTCATTTTTCAGTTTTAGTTATTTTCACAAAATTTAGTAATAAGTTAGTGATAATAATTCTTAGAATATAAGGAAATAAACCATCATAATAAAATATTTCGACATAATAGAAGGTCTATTATGATGAATTATTCTAGTGACATATACATTTCAATTTATAGATCATATTGGTATCAATGCATTTTTCTTTGAGTTTTTGTGAGAAGTAGTAAGATCTGAGAATTGGCGTAAGAAGGAAGTCACAAACCTACGAGGTCTTCACTTGTTGAACCAATGATATAGCATACCCATTCATAGGATTTTAAATAATACCCATACACTACATATGATTAATACCTCCCAAATTCATTTGGTTGGCTCCCCTCCTAATACATCTTTGAAATAAAAAAATAATATTTTTACTAACTTCCAATATGCTACGTCCCCCTTCCCTCCTCTCCCCCCCACCCCCCTCACTTGTTTAACCAATGATATAGCACATGCATTCATAGGATTTTAAATAATACCCATACACTACATATGATTAATACCTCCCAAAATCATTTTGCTAGCTCCCCTCCTAATACATCTTTGAAATAAAAAAATAATATTTTTACTAACTTCGAATACGCTATGTCCCCCTTCCCTCCTCCCCCCCCCACCCACCCCCCACCAAAACACGTACAATATATTGACTTTATTGTTCACGAGTTTAAATCCCTTTTGTAAATAAGCATGATAAAATATTTGTTAATAAGGTAAATCTCCCATATAGAACACTATCCATGGTGAATGTCACTATTCATAACAACCCTCAAGATCCAATGAAAGAGAGGTTTGCAAGGATATAAGAGCAAGTCAATGATATCGATCACAGCATTTCCCTCCAAATGGAAGCGCTAGAAGAAAAGTTCAGACCTTTTAGGGAGGCTAGTGGCTCTAACTCAAAATTCAAACTAGATCAAGAGATAGTGAAGACCCAGAAAAGGAATTGAAAAAAGAGCATGAGAAAGAGCAACCAAGTTCTAGTTCCATCACTTCTTCATTAACTATATTTAAAATGGAAGCAAAGGTGGACATCAAACCCTATCAAGGTGGGATTATTTTTTTAAGTTGGATAATAGGTTGTAGTATTTAAATGTTCATTTCAGTGTCCATATTATAGTGAAGAGTAAATTTTTTGTTTTCCTAGCTAAAGATAGAGGAAAACCACATAAAAACACTTAATCTATAGGGTAATCAATTAGTAACCAAGTAGGAGGAAATTGAAATCATCATCACGTAAAAAATTTACTCAATTAGATTTGTAGAGAATTTGTGAATCCATCGATAATATTTTGGGTAGAGTAAACGAAAAAGTGTGCAATAGTACACCATCAAATTCAAGAAGATGGTGATAATTTCTTGTATCTTTTTGAGTAACCCAGACATACTCTTCTAGTATCTTTATAAGGATCTATATAGTGATTTATGAGAAAAAGTGATACTCTTTAAAATTAGGGCCCTTGATTAAGCCTATGTACAAGCATAGTAATTGGATAAAATATGTCATAAGGAAGGAAAATAGAGTGGTTCTAAATGTGAAGGCCACAAAGATGTTTCCAAGAAATAGTTAATGCGTATTAGTTCAAGGATCCAATGAACCACTATAGCCATTAAAATATTGATGATCACACTAAATATAAGTGTTGGAAACTATATCCAAAGATAAATTCAAATGCTGATAAGAAGAATGCCAAGAAAAAGAACCCTAAGCACAAATTTAGGAAACTAGGTAGAAAGTAGCTTAGTTGTTGATGAGAAGATTTTCTACACTTTAGTGTAGAAGGAGGAAAACCTTATTAGCCTTAATCTCAAAGAAGAGATAGACATGAAAAAATTATTTCATATTAATATCTTGGTAAAAATACCAAGGTATGCACTCTATTGTTTTTTTTTCACATGCCAAACTCATAGAAAATGATCTAGTCATCAAGCTTGGGTTGGAGTTTCATGTTCCTCCATGGTTGCATCGATTCAGATGGGTGAATACAAATATAAATATCAAATTCATTAAATAGTGTAATATCAAATTTATTATAAGTGCATATTTTATTGATGAAGTGGAATTAGATGTAGTGCCCCTCAATGTGTTGTGCAGTGTTTGGAACCTCCTACATGTATATGAGGGATGTGATGTCCATGTGGAGAGAAAACCAATATTTCATGATTAAGGATGAGAAGTCAAGTATCATCAATGAAAATAAGGGTAAATAAAATATCTCAGTTAGTTTTAGTAATAAATATGTATTTCTTTTCTTAAAAGAGAATCAACCAAGGGAGGAATCATTGAGAGTGGAGATATTCCTACAGAGATGTAATAAAGAGCATAAACATCAACTAGAAGAGTTTTTTTAGGTGTACAAAGGAGTGTTTTATGAGCATAAATGGATGCCACCTACGTGAGAAGTGGAAGCACAAGATACAATTGTTTTATAACTCCCCATTACTAAATATTGGGTTGTATAGAAAATATGTTTTGGAAGTAGGTGAAGTGAAGAAATAGTTTCAACATCTACTAAGAAAAGAATAATTTGACCTAACACTTCTCCTTTTGGGCCACCCATCATCATAGAACCCAAGAATGATGAGACTTGCAAAATGTGTATTGACTACAAATCCTTGAACATGACAACACTAAAAAACTAACACCCTTTGCCTAGGATTAATTATTTCTTAAACTAGTTATAGCATCCCATATAACTCACCAAGTTGGATTTAAAAATTAAATACTACCAAATATATGTTAAAGAAAAAGAAACATGGAATACCACCTTCAAGAAAAGGTAAGGTGTATATGAATGGTTGTACACATCTTTTGGTTTATGTAATGAAATAACTATGTTTATGGGATTGATGAATGATGTATTGTGTCCCTATTTAGATTCAATTGTAATAGTTTATTTTCATGACATATTGGTTTATAGCTATACTTGAGAAGAACACATATCAAAACTCATGTAGGTGTATGAGATGCTAAAAAAGTATCATTTTTTGGCTAACTTAAAGAAATGTGAGTTTTCTCAGTAGTCATTAGTGTATTTAGGGTCCATGGTCAATGAGGTGTTGGGGACGAGGGGGGAGGGGGAATTCAAGATAGATCCCATGAAGATGGAGGCCATTATTGGTTAGTTCCTACTAATGTCACTAAAGTTAGGAACTTTTTTGAGTTATTGTAATACCCATGGAAGTTCATATCATACTTTTCAATGGTTGTTGTGCTACTCCATGCCATAATAGCTAGTGGTAAGAGTTTCTAATGAGAAAAAAAACAACAAAATGCGTTTGATGATCTAAAATAAAAGACCAATCAAGAACTAGTTCTTGCATTTCCTAACTTGTAGACTCACCTTTCAAACTAGACATATATGCAAGTTGATATGTTATGGGAGTAGTATTGATGCAAGGAGGTAAGCTTGTATGTTATCATTCTAAGATGTTTTGTGGGAGAGTCTTGAACTACCCTATAAGGAACTCCATGCACTAGTTCAAGCCATTGAGAAATGGAAGCACTATCTCATGGGAAATGAAATTATTATCCACATTCATCATGTATCATTTGATTATTTCAAAGCCTAGAATATGCTTTAGAAAACTAGATGCTACAAGTGAATGGGTTTCATAGTAGTTTCATCTAGTCATCAAATATAAGGGTAGTCCATGCTTTTAATGCTGCAAACATCCAATATTATGGCTTTGATATTTTTTATACGCATATGTCATTTTCCCCATGATGTAAATAAAGAGGTGTTCAATAGCTACAATGCTAAATTCATGTATAATAAAGTGATGATAAGATTAACTATCATCTCCAGAGTGGGCTGCTCTACAAGATAGAAAAACTCTATGTTTATAAAGGTGAAATTTTACTCCTTATTAGATCATCTCACCTCCAAGGTTGTAAGAAATGTTAGCCTTGGGAATACAATTACCGATATACCGAGGTATGTGTATTGAAAAAATAGTAGGAATATGTAGCGCGATACATTAGATGATGCATATTTTGTTGTACCATTAAACCTAGTAATAGAAATTAAAGTTTACACCATTCCTTACATATACTCAATTTACCTTGGGATAGAATTCCCACAGATTATTTGGATCATTTACCAGTTATCAGGAAGAGGCATGATTATTTATTGGTGGTAATCAACATGTTCAACAATATGTGTGTCCTTATATAGTGTGAGAAGACTACCAAAGGACAAGAAACAATGTACATGTTCTTTGGATAGGTCTAGGTGTACTCTAGGATATCAAGGAGAATCATTTGATAAAGGGATGCTAGATTTATTGATGCCTTTTAGACTACACTTTGGGAAAATATCGAGATTGAGTTAAAGAGATCCACAACATTACATGGATAGATAGATGGGTAGACAAAAGTAGTCAATGCGATTTTGGTTCAAATTTTAAATGCTTATAATCAAAAGCATGTGAATACTTAAGATAAAAAATTGATTTAAATTCAATGCTCTTATAATGGAGTGGTTAAAATTTCTACTAGTAAGTCCACTTTTCAAACTTTCTTTTGTAATTTTTAACCTTCATTTCTTTATGTTATCTATACAAAACAAGGAGGAGGAATTGTTGATGTCATAGGAGAATTATTTAAAGTGGAGAAATTTGTTGAAAAATTTACATAAATCCATTTTAAATTATAAGATATGTAGAAGAGATCACTAGAAAGGTACAAGGTCTGACATGATCAACACATAATCGAGAAAACATTCATGGTGGAAAACATAGTTTGAAACTAAAGAAAGAAAGGTTACAAGGACATAGTAAGAAGACTGAGGATTTCAAGTATGGTTATTTTGAGGTATCATATAAATTTACTGATAACACTTATAATATTTCTATCTCCATACATGTGCATTTCCTTTGCATTGAATGTTGAAAATTTGAAACTCTAGGATCCCTCCATGTTGTATCAGGAAACTAGGGAGTATATCATACCTACCATAGAAGACTTATCACCAGAAGCTTATGAAGATTTGACAAAAGATACATTTTTGCAGAAGAATATGAAAACTAATAAACAGGGGCAACATGACCTTTGGAAAATTTATTTGAAGGGATAGCTTCTAGGTAAGGAGAGATAGTACTTTAGGTAGAAGTTAGAGAAAATATTTCACTCATCTCATTTAGTAAACATTTTGGGGACCAAATGAGGAGGTATGATCTATAATGGATCATTCTATAATTTTTCATCTATATTTTAACTTTTTATGGAAACTTAAATGATGTGGTTTGCATAGCCCATTTTAGTGACAATCTTCTAGATCCATTTTGAGGCATTAAACAACATTTTTTTTCAGTCAAAATTTTCACATGAAACCTTACCCATAATGCATACAAAGAAGCATATATAAAAGATAAGGACTTTAAAGAGGTTCTTCCATAGCTAAAAGTTTGAATTCATGTTGAATAAAATGACAATAAGGTTGATTATCATCTCTATAATCGATTGCTCGAAAAGAAGTATTGTGCTCTTAAAGGTAAAATATTGGAGCTTAGTAGAGAGGCTCACACCTCCAAGGTTTTCAGACATTTTAGTTTTGGAAATATGGTCACTAATCTAAAATATATATGTATTGACCCAAATTGCAAGAAAATATAGTGCATTATACCATAGGATACTTACGTTGTTCTACCAATAAACCAAGTAATAATAACCATGGTTTATACCATTTCTGTTCTATATCAAATACTTTCCATGGAATTTTTAGGTGGTCTACGAACAACGGGAAGGGACATGAATATTTGTTTGTGGTAGATGATAGGTTCAATAAGATGTACATATTATGCCCTATAAAAATACCATAAAAGGATAAGAAGAAATAGACAAGTTCTTCGAATAGGCAAGGGCGCACTTTGGGATACCAAGGAATGTCATCTCAAATAGGGATACTATATTTATTAGTGGTTTGTAGATTACACTTTAGGGAAAAATGGACTCCAAATTGAAGATATATACAACATTCCATTCATAGATACAAGGGAAATTATAAGTATTCAAAAGCACCCCAAGGCCCTGGAAAATAACCTAATGTACATTCATCACTATTATCATACAATAGTTCATACTTCCATTGGTAATTATTCATGATAGGCTAGAAATTCCTACATAGATATTTCTTGTTAAATCTGCTACATATTTAAATAACTCTCAAAGGTAGGCCGCAAAGGATGAAAACATCATTTTTGGACTAAATGTGATGAGAATCATTAGTGGTCCAAATACAAATGCATTTCCTTATGTTTTGTACAAGAAGGTTAGATCTACTAGCAAGAAAGAATATTATGATTATATATCTAGGGGGTGGTAGTTGGTGTTTCTTTATTAAGTATTGAATAAGATGAGGATAAGACCACAATGGGAGATACCAATTTTGGTGGTGAGGTATTTGACAACTATTTAGTTGACCATTTTACTTATGAATGCAAAATAAAATATAAGAAATATCCTGGTAGTAGTGCAAGGGGCCTTAGGAGGCATATAATATTTAATGAAAAGAGAGATGCTTACAACTTGCATGTAGTTCTAGTTCAAATAATACCCACTATGAAATATATTGGAATAACATGGGAGAAAAGAGATATTGGGCTCAAAAATTTATCCTTGTCCTACTTCCACTGTGGGATTTTACATGAGCTTGTGGATTGAAGCCTATAGATTAAGTATAACCCTCATGTAAATGTAGTGGTTTCTACTATTGTTGAAAG
The DNA here is from genome assembly GCA_034641835.2 of Pinus albicaulis. Lineage (NCBI taxonomy): Eukaryota > Viridiplantae > Streptophyta > Pinopsida > Pinales > Pinaceae > Pinus > Pinus albicaulis. The sequence goes on from MU968450.1 coordinate 12,261,418, forward strand.
TGTTTGGAAGCTTCTACATGTATATGAGGGATATCATCTTCATGTAGAGAGAAAACTAGTACCACCTAGTCAAGGATGGGAATTTTTATATCATCAATTCACACAAAGTTAAATCAAATATATATCTAGTAAGTGACAACTAAGCTAATTTTTTATTAGTTCTAGTAATAATTTTTTATTTCTTTTCTGAAGAGAGAATCAACCAAGGTAGGAATCAATGACAGTAACAATATCCCTAAAGAGATGCACCAAAGAGAGAAAAAATCATCTAGAGGAGTTGTTGTAGGCATATAAAAGAGTGTTCTAAGATCCTCAATAGATACCAACTAAGAGGGAAGTTGAGAACAAGATATAATTTTTTTTTGAATCCCCATTACTGAATATTGTATTGTATAAATAATGTTCTCTAGAAGCATGTGAAGAGAAGAAAAAGTTGTAGTAACTACTATAGTAAGGAGTAATTTCACCTTGTGAAAGCATTCCCATGTATTTTTTGGATCATTTGCCAATAATTAGGAAGGGACGTGACTATTTTTTTTATTGAAAGGTTAAACAAGATGTGGATTATTATACATTTTAAGAATATAATCAAAGAACACGAAGCAAAAAATATGTTCTTTGAATAGATCTAGGTGCACTTTGGGAAATCAAGGAGATGTTGAAAACTGTAACTAGGTTTGATCTTCATAATGTGTAATGTAATCATGATTTTATGTATTTGATGAAAAGATAAAAATAAATTTTATATTATTATTTCGAAGCATGGGTTTCATGCTCAAGTTCATTTTATTTATAGGTTAAGCACCCATTGAGAACTTCTAGCACTTTCTCATAAAGTTTAGGAGTTAATTAAGTCATTATAATATGTAATACTAATTTGGGCATCTTGTATTATGTAAAAGAAATTTATTTGAGTCATGAAATAACTTCCAAGATAAGTCAACCTAGCTGCAACAAGTCAACCTACATGAAAGATAAATTCAACCTCATGGAGGCAATTTGTACCCTTGGAAATAATATATGTAAGAGTCATTCGACCTCATTTGAAGCACACATCCAAGACATATGAAGAATAAAGAGGAAAATTTTTATTTGAAAAGAAGAATTCCTAAGGAAGGCGAAGTTCAAGAAGTAAAATATAGTCTCTCTCTTTCTCTCTCTCTCGTGGAATGAAATTCTCTCTCTCTCTCTCTCTCTCTCTCTGATACCATGTGAATTTTTGAAGATGTTCTTGCTTGATGCAACTTCACTTTTATCCCCAATGTCTGTCAACAATCACATAAACAAGAAAGTAAAGTGTTGATAGAACATACCAGTAGATCGACAGAAGACAAGACAGAAAAATAGAAGTGTGTTGGTGCGTTACAGTGGTCAACAGGATGCTTCAACCAGCAAAGTCTCAATACGGTCAGCCAACCAGAAGTGTCACACACACAGCCCTTAAAGACAGCTCATCAAAAATCAACATAATTCAACAAAGGAATGGCACATTTAGATTTCCGACATCATCCATATTTATGACATCCATTTACGACATCATCCAGATTTATGACATCATCCATATTTACGACATCATCCATATTTACGGCATCATCCAGATTTATGACATCATCCATATTTATGGCATCATCCAGATTTACGGCATCCGTTTCCAACGTCATCCAGATTTATGGCATTATCTAGATTTACAGCATCATCCAGATTTATGGCATCCATTTACGACATCCATTTCCAGAATCATCCAGATTTACGACATCCATTTACGGCATCCATTTCCGGCATCATCCATATTTACGGCATCCTCTTCTTCAATGATTGCTACAAACTAGGACTTTGTCTTCACCTCAGCTTTGATACCATGATGGTCTCTGCCCGATGTTGAAGGACCAATGGACCCGATTGATCCACCTCCTTCAATAGGGAAAATAAACATAATTCAACAAAATAATCCCACATCCAGATTTACGGCATCATCCATATTTATGGCATCAGTTTCCGGCATCATCCATATTTATGAAATCATCCATATTTACGGCATCATCCATAATTACAACATCCATTTCCGGCATCCATTTCTGACATCATCCAGATTTACAACATCTCCATATTTACGGAATCATCCATATTTACGGCATCCAGATTTACGACATCCATTTCTGGCATCATCCAGATTTACGGCATCATCCATAATTACGGTATCCAGATTTAGGGCATCCATTTCCAGATCATGAGGATGTGTCTGATGAGATGATTGAAATGTCCTCCAACATTGACTCTATTTATATCAATCACTGAGGGTGTGTGACACTTCTGGTTGGCTGACCGTATTGAGACTTTTTTGGTTCAAGCATCCTGTTGACTTTCCTAATGCACCAACACACTTATATTTTTTTGGCTTGTCTTCTATCGATCTACTGGTATGTTCTATCATCACTTTACTTTCTTGTTTATGTGATTGCTGACTGACATTAGGGATAAAATTAAAGTTGCATCAAGCATAAAACATCTTTAAAAATTTACATGGTATCTCTCTCTCTCTCTCTCTCTCTCTCTCTCTCTCTCTCTCTCTTGTGCAAGGAAATTTTGAAGAAGTTATTGGGGTTGAAATTGTTGGAGAATTCTGTTGGGGTTGAAGTTGTTGAAGAAGTTGATAGGGTCAAACTTGTTGAAGAAGTTGTTGGGGTCGAAACGGCTAGAGAGGTTTTTGGGGTCAAAGTTATTCAAGAAGTTACTAGGGTTGAAGTTGTTGGAGAAATTGTTTGGGTCTAAGTTGTTGGAGAAATTTTTGGGATCAAAGTTGCTAGAGAAGTTTTTGGAAGGTCGAAGTTTTTTGTTGTAATTTGTGTAAGGAAAGCTCATCAAGAAGAAAGGCTGACATGGTCTTGGAGGGTTCTTTTTCAAGGGTCTTAGGTCTTAGAATTCGTCATCTTAACATTTTATAAGAATAGAATAATTATTGCAGGTTTTCCTCTCAAGAGGAGAGGCTTTGGCCCTAGCTTACAACCTACATTTTGTGTCCTCTTGTCTCATTTATATTCATTATTTGGTATCTATTTGATGATAAAGAACACAATAATAATCAAGTGAAATAATAAGCCAATCAAGTTTAAATAAAATAAAATCACAAGTACTTAATAGAATAAGAGGAAACACCTAATCTAGTTGCCCCTTATAGATTTATCAACATGGTATCAGAGCTAAGGTGACAAAAACAATAAGAAAAAGCATCTTGAAGAAGAACCTCCAATTGAAAGGGCTGAGCACAAGGAGATAATCAAGGAGAACTAAGAAGCATCAAGGACATCAAAACATCAAGGAAAATAAAGGCATCAAGAAGGACTATCCATGACATCACAACGATAATGATCACATCATCATAAGAAGAAGAAGACCTCAAAGACCCTACCTCCATTCAAAGAAGGTTTCTACACTTGAAGCATTCTTGGAAGCTTTAAAATTATACGATCATCATCCAAAGGAAGCAAGACGAATCAATGCCATCATAATCAAAGAAATTAAGATAATCTCCCTCTCATTCAAGAAAATAAACTCATCTCAAGCATACTTGAAGAAATACATATCTTATCATCTAGAAGAAGTATTGTCATCTTTGAAGAAGGAAGACATCATCAAGGAAGGAAACATCATAAAAAATGAATCAAGTTTATGAAATAATCATCAAAGGAGGTATATTCACTTGAAAAAAAAGTATTCTTATATCTCAATACACAAATAAAATGACTCCCTTCTGTAAGGAGAATAATAAATTAGTTGGGACCTTGAACTACCTTGCATGGAAGAAGATAATTGATTTAGTTCTCATGGAGAATGAAGTTAGTGAATATGTCACGGGATCAATCACCAAACCAACACAAGAGAAATGTCAAGCAATTTCAAAACACATGAAAGGATAATTAAGGGCACAAAGGATCCTCATATTGTCAATCAAGGATTCTCTCATCCCTTATGTTGCAAAGTTGAAAACAATGAAGGATATCTCTAACAAATTGGTAGAAATATTTTCTGTGAGCACTGCAGCCGAAATCATATCTTTGAGAACCGAACTATACAATAGGAAAATCTAGGGAAGAAGGGATAGCTTCATACTTTATGAAGGTATATGAAATTAGAGACTAACTATAAGAACTTGGAGAAGTAATGTTTGATCAAGAGATGACCACCTTTGCGCTCACTACACTACCTGATGAATGGGGGGATTTTGTATTAAGCATATATAGGAAGAAGGAAACCACTCCATTAATTGATATGTGATAATTATGAAATATTTAATAATATAGATTAAAGGCGAAGAATGATGTTGGGTAAAATGAACAAACAGAATCATTTGCAGCTATGACAAGGAAGAAAAGAAAATTTGGAATGTTAGGGCCTCGAAAGAAGTCAAATATACAATTATATGAGTGTAATGAATATGGTATTTTCAAGAGAAATAATTCTAAACTAAATAAGGACACCAAGAAGATAAAGGAGAGAAATGAAACCCATATCACTGAAGAATTACAAGAACCCCGAAAGAAGAAATCAAAGGAGGAAGTGAAAGACCTTTATTATGAATGAATTAACCTCCTTCACTTGCTTTATAGAATATAATAGTCATGATGGAAAGAATCACAAGTATGATAGGATGCATTATAGCTGAGATAGAAATTGCATCATCATAGAAGAATGGAAGCATAGATGAAGTGCAAGTCAATATGTTTGAAGCAGTCATCATGATAAAAAGGAATTAGTTCACGACATCTTCATTAGAATCATATATAGATAGTCCATATGGTTGGAGAAAGTCATCTAGCAAGATAGAAGATAAAGAGATCATAATACATCATCATCATTAGGAGGAAGAATTTACAAAATGAGGATCATCAAGGTCCTCCACTGGAATCTTCATTAGAAGGTTCACTTATACTTAGAAGAAGAAAGTGTCTTGCAGAAATTCTACATTGCACCTTGTGTGGGATCCACTAGTTAGAAGGATGAAGGTATGGTGACAAAGAAGTGCAACATGTCTAGTTGGTTGAAGTATCTTCATATTCAATCAAGGAAAGGAATTTGTTGGAATGAAGTCTAGATGACCTTGTGAAGTAAGATGTATGTATATAATCTATATTAGTTAGATAAATTCATGTCATCATATGATTGCACATTGAATGGATAGAATGCACCGTCTGATGAACATGATGAAAGAAGAAGAAACTCTTCCATTAGAATGATGCATGAAGGCATGTAGACAATGTGCCTTGAACTCTTCTAAATATCATCAAAAATAAAAAATAAAACATAATATGACCTCATGAAACATGAGGTTGTTGGAAATCATGATTCTCGTGATGAAGGAAGTATGTATAAAATTTCCTAAGAAAGCAATATGAAAAGAAAGGGGAAAGAAGATTTCATGAGAAGATGCATCCATTGTCAAGTAATATAAGATAAGTTATCAACATCTGATAACTAGAAGGATTATCTATGACATCTTCATATAGAAAGATATGAATACCTTGTTATGTTAGAAAAAGAAAAAGCTTGTTAATATATGTCTTGGAGATGGATTCATACGATATGTGAAAGAATGTTGATGTTGTTGGAAGTTGATTTCATTACTAAAGGCCATCATAATGAGCTAAATTTCACTTAATGTTAATTTTTATTTAAAAAAAAAACTGGTTGGGTTGAAATAAGGCTACTAGAAGAGAGTTGTAGAATTCGCCTACAACTAGTAAATCATGAGATTGGATGGAAGATCCTGAAAGATACATGAAAGAGGTATTTGTATGAAGATAGCCTGATGATGACTAGAAGATCACTTTCCAATAAAGAGGAGGATGGCATGACTATTCAACATTGTGTTTCGTTGAAGGGAAGTAATGAAGATAGTAGATTCCCTACAACAAGAAGGCTCCATGATGAATAATTTTAAGTTCATGACATGATGCCGGAAGGAGGATCCCTACAGGAAGATGATAGTATCTCCATCGAAGAGAGATGTTCTTGATAACAAGTCCCTTGTTAAGAGGGAGCTTGAGTATATTTCTTTTATAGGAATGAGGAGATCCTCCCTGGTTAAGAGGGATAGATATACACATCATTCTTGTCTTCATGTTATGAAGAAAGAATGGAGAATTGGGTAATAATTTAAGAATTATTCTCATACTCTTAGAGGATGAGGTAGGGAATCCAATATTTAATATTAGTCAAAGAATAAATTCCACGAGGATGTGTTAATCCAATATGGGAATTGTCCTAAAATGACATACCTTTTGAACATCCAGATGGGGTATGTTCCTTGAGATACAATGATGAAGGTGTCTATTAGTAGTTTTCTCGCCAACATTGTGCTCTATTCTTATGGAGAGATAGAATTTTTAGTCAAGACCTTGCTATATGAAAGCGTTGGTTGATATAATGAGATGCATTGATATAAGATGATAAGACATCTTATGAGATGGCTTACCAATTCGACTCTTCTTATGAGAATTATTTAGTATGAGAATGTCCAAGTACCTTGTATGGATTATGAATACCTCACTAGTTAAGAGGGGGTGTTGAAAAGTGTAACTAGGTTCGGCATTCACAATGTCTAATGCAATCATGTTTCTATGTATTTCACTAAAATAGAAAAATAAATTTATTTATTATTATTTGGCAGCATGGGTTTCATGCTAAAGGTTATTTTATTTATAGGTCAAACACCCATTGAGTGATTTTAGAGATTTTTCATAAAGTATAGGAGTTAATTGATTTATTGTAACATGTAAGACCCCTTTGGGCATATTGTATTATGTAAAATAAATGTATTTGAGTCATAAAATACCTTCCAAGACAAGTCAACCTAGCTATAACAAGTTGACTTATATGAAATATCAAGTTGACCTCATGGAGGAAATTCGTACCCGTCAACGCCTATATATAAGAGGCATTCTACCTCATTTGAAGCACATATCCAAGACATACGAAGAAGGAAAAGAAGGATTTTGATCTTAAAAAAAAAGAAGTCCTAAGGCAAGAGAAGTTCAATAAGGAATATAGAGTCAAATTTTTTGGGTCTCTCTCTCATGCGCGATGGAATTATGAAACTTCTAGGTCGAAGTTGCTGAAGAAATTGTTGGGGTAGAAGTTGTTGGAGAAGTTGGTGGAGTCGAAGTTGTTGAAGAAGTTGTTGGGATAAAATTTTCTTAAGAATTTTATGGGGTCGAAGTTGCCATAAAAGTTGTTAGTGTCAAAGTTGCTGAATAATTTATTGGGTCGAAGTTTCTCGAGAAGTTGTTAGGGTCGAAAGTGTTGGACAAATTACTAGGATCGAAGTTTTAGAGAAGTTGCTGGAGGGTTGAAGTTTATTATTGTAAGTTGTGTAAGGAAATATCATCAAGAAGAAAGGTTGAATTGGTCTTGGATGGGTCTTTGTCAAAGTTCTTAGGTCTTGGAATTTGTCATCTGAACATTCTATAAGAAGAGAAAAATTCTTGTGGGTTTTCCTCTCAAGAGGAGAGGTTTTGGCCCTGGCTTACAACCTACATTTTCTGTCCTCTTATGTCATCGATATTCATTGTTTGGTAGCTATTTGATGATAAAGAACACAATAAAAATCAAGTGAAAGAAGAAGCTAATAAATTTAAAATAAAATAACATCACAAGCAGTTATCAAAGTAAAAGAAATCACCTAATCTAGTTGCCCCTAGATTTCTTAACAATAGCATCATTTGAGATAGGGATACTAGATGTCTTAGTGACTTTTGGACTACACTTTAGAAAAATAAGGGCACTGTGTTGAAGAGATCCACAATATTCCATATATAAATAAATGTGTAGACATAAATAATCAATATCATTTTTTTCGAAGGCTTTGAGGTACTATAATGAGAATCATATGAATACCTAAGATGGAAATATGGTATACATTCAACACTCTTTTAATAGAGTGGTTCATTATTCTACTAGTAATTCCATTTTTCAAACATTCTTTGGGTATTTTCCACCTTCATCTATGGATGATACATAAATATGACAAGGAGGAGGCAGGGATGATGCCATAGGAACAACATTGAAAGCAGATAAATTTGTTGAAAAAAATAGGTAAATCGATTTTCAAGTAGAGTATATGTTGAATAAATCATAGGAAATGTACAAGGCCCAACATGATCAACACATAATTGAGAAAATATTCAAGGTGGGAAACATATTTTAGTTGCAACTAAACAAAGAAAGGATATAGGATCCTAGTGAGAAGATTGAGGCTCTATAATATGATCCTTTTGGGGTATTGGAGAAAGTGATGGAGAACTCCGATATATTTATTACACCCCCATACATGTGCATAGTGAATGTGGAAAAATTGAAACTCTATGAGAACTCTATGATGGAGCAAGAAATTGAGTAGGTCCTACCTACCATAGAATACTTAGAACCAAATGATTAGGAAGATTTAGCAAAAGATATAGCTTTGTAGAATAAATCCAAGACAACTAGAGAAAGGAAACATGACCTTTGGAAATTGAGTTGAAAGGGTATTTTTCTATGTAAGGTGAGATGTCGGTACTTGAAAGAGAAGGTAGAGAAAACATTTCCTAATATCAATATTTAAAAAAATTTTGGGGATGAATATCCTCCCTAAAGGATATACATTCCAAAATGAAACATTATAGAATTTTTCCTCTATCTTGGAACTTTTTGGGTGAAACTTTTAGAGGAATTGGTTTGTAGGGCCCATTTTAGTGACAAGTCCTAGTATTTAGGGTTCAAAACCTTCTAGAACATTTTGAGGCATCAAAACACACTTTTGTCGTAAAAATTTACACATGAAACCTTTTACCCATGATGCATATAAAGAGGCATATAGAGAGGATACAAATTTTAAAGAGGCGTTCCCATAATTACAATGCCAAAATTGCGTAGAATAAAGTGTCAGTAAGGCTATTTATCATCTCTAGGATGGGATTATCTACATGATAAACAAGTTTTGTGTTCCTAAAGGTGAAATATTAAAACTTACTAAGTTATGCATCATACTAATGAGGTTCACACCTCCAAGGTTGTAAAACATTTTGGTATTGGGAAGATACTTTCAAAATTACAATGGTATGCGTCTTGGCACATAATGCAGTAAAATATACTTTTCTATACTAGAGGATGCATACTTTTTCATGCCAAAAAACTCAATAATATAAAGCAAGGTTTATACCATCCCTTACATATGTCAAATTATTTCTATGGATTTTGTGGGTAGTTTGCTAACAATTAGGAAGGGGCGTGACTAATTTTTTGTGATAGTTGATAGTTTTGACAAGTTGTGCATCTTATACATTGTAAACGAACCATCAAAAGATAAGAAGAAATGGACATGTTCTTTGGATATGTCATGGTTTAATTTGGGATACCAAGGATCATCATCTTGGATAGGGATTCCATATTTCTCAGTGCCTTTTAGACTACACTTTAGGAAAAGATGGACATCAAATTGAAGATATATACAAAATTTTAATTCTAAATAGATGATAAAATATAAGTAGTCTACAAGACTTTGGTTCAAATTTTGATGGGTTGCAACCAAAAGCATTTGAAGACTAGGGATGAAAGCCTAATTTGCATTCAACGCTCTTATAACAAATAAATTCACAATTCTACTAGTAATTCTCTTTCAAAATTTGATTTTGGCATTCACCAACTTTTCCTTTAGATGTTGTCTATCGATAAAAAGGAGTTAAGGAAGATGCCATAGGATAAGCGTTAAAAGCGAAAATAATTGTTGAAATAATTAGGCAAATCCATTTTCAAATATATGAGACACTATAAAATTCATTGTAGGAAAGGTATAAGGCTAGACATGATCAACACAAAAATAATAGATTATTCTAGGTGGGAGATATATTTGGGTTGTATTCGAACAAGGATTGGCTACATTATCTTAGTAAGAAGATCAAGGCTTTGCAATATGTCCCTTTTGAGGTGTTTGGAAAAGTAGTTGATAACTACAATAAATTCATTCTGCCCCTATACATGCACATTTACTCAATAGTCAATGTGGAAAATTCGAAACTCTATGAACATTAATCCTTCCATGTTGGATTAAGAAACTCAAGAGTAGGTACTGCTTAAAATAGAGTAATTAGAACCAAAAGCTTAGCTAGAGATGGCATAAGATACAATTTTGCAAAAGAAGACTAGAACTACCAAACGTGGGTTGCATGGCCTTTAGCACATTATGTTGAAAAGATAGCTTTCAAGCAAGGAAAGACAATACTCTAGGGAGAAGATAAAGAGAGAATTTCCTTAGCTCGTTTTCTAAAGTATTTTGGGACCAAAATCCTCCCTAAGTGGGGAGTATGACCAAGAATGGATCATTATACAATTCATCATCTATCTTAGTAATTTTTGGGTGGAAAAAATAAAAGAAATGGATTATAGGTCTCAATTTAGTGGTGGGTCATCGTTTAAAGAGTTCAGTTCTAGAACCTTCTAGAGCCATTTTGAGATATCAAATGGCACTTTTTGTGTAAAAATATTGTGGATATAACTTTCAACCCCTCAACATTGTTCAACAAACCTATACCTTTCCAATAGTGCAAAAAAAATTTACATTAATGAAAATTTGTATGTGAAAGTTATTTATCCCAAAAATTGACCTACCTTCTTAACCACCAATAAACCAAATAAATCCCATATTAACGCACATTACTCAATTGTCGAACTAGTACTATGTGAACTGAACCTCAAAAAATATTTCTAAAATCCAAAACCCTTTGTGGCATTCAATAACCTTAACCCTAAATGACGATGATAGCATCTTAAATGCTACCACTATCACGATGTCTTAAATGCTAAGCCACTAAGAGGGTAAATAATTCCATTCTTTAGCGTTGTATAGTTATTCAATAGTTGAATCGAGGAATATGAATATCCTACAATAAACATTTAGGCTTAGTGTAATAGGCGACATTAGCATAAGATTCACTTTCTAAATGAATTTTCTCGAACTTTAATTTTCCAAGATACATATTATGTTTATTTATATAAATAGTATTTTGTTTGTTTTGGAATTTTTTTCGGGAGTTTTCCTAAATTTATAAAATAAGCTTAATAATAATATTTGCTGGAGAATTACTCTTAGCTATATTACTCTTAGTATGTATGTTAAGTCAATTTACATAAAATATAAATTGAGGAAGTGTTAATCATGGTTGAGTCTAATTTAGGAAGTGTATGTGTGAGTTAAGACATTTATTTTTAGTTTTTAGTTTATTTAATAATGTAGCTTAAAGTAATTGAATGAATGCAATTTATTCCGAAGCAATAATTTATATTAAATTGAGTTATTATTTTTGTTTATTTTTCTATTTTATTTATCAAATTGGTATCAAAGCTTGTCTTGAATCATATTGCTATCAAAATTTAATGACAAAGGAGAAATAGAAAAATACAAGACTAGATTAGAAGCAAGAGGATTTGCATAACATCCTAGAGTGGATTATGGTCAAATATTTGCACCAGTTGCAAGGTTAGATATTGTTAGAGCTAACTTAGCCATAACAACTCAAAATATGTGGAAAGTTTATGCGATGGAGGTAAATTCAAAATTATTAAATGGAATTTTGGAAGAAGAAGTAATGTGCAACAACCATAAGGATATGAGATTTTTTTTTCTTCCAGAGCTCACCAGGCTAATTTTGGAGTTCCTCTAGTCCCAACTAACCAGAATCCCATCCAATAAAATGGAAGAATTATAAATCTCCAAGATAATAGATAGGAATACTGCAAATAGAGCCATTGTAAAACCCATAAGAGCAGTAGTTACCCATCCAGGAGCTACTTTACCATATTCTGAATTAAGCGGTTTTAAGGACATTCCTACACAGGTCATTTTTGCCCATTAGACGAATTAAAATATGCTAACTAAGAGAAATAAGATACTATATCATTCTTTGGTCATAATCAGCATAATTATGAGAGGGGATAGATCCTTTGATTTATTATAGGAAATACCTCTTTCAAATTCTTTATTGGAAGTCTGGTGACGAGGAAATGATAGGTACAAAGTTACAAACCATAGTTCAGATCTTCCTGGAACATATCTATGATAGACCTCGTGCTCTAGATTTCTTTTTATGTTCATGAATATATCTTCTATAATAGGAAGAATATGAAATATTCTATGAGTGAGAATGTTTCTACCACGTACTAGACAGACATGCAATATTTAAGATGTAATCGATTCCGTTGGAATAATTAGATATTATGATACATTTTATTTCGCTATTTTGGGGAGGAAAGCGAACGAGATTTTTTTTTTCAATTCCACGGATTACTCCCCATATTACCTACTGTAAAGAAAGGAGGAGCCGTATGAGGTGGGAATCTCATGTACAGTTTTGAAGCAGAGATCATTTCAATGGAATGAACGACCGTAACGGATGTCAGCTCAATCGGAAGGGGAATATGCGGAAGCTTTACATTCACTTCGTCATTTGGACGAAAATGGTCTTGTAATGCTAGGATCTTGGATAGAAACAGGTGATGTTTTGGTAGGTAAATTAACGCCTCAAACAACAGCTGCAACAGGAGCTGAGTATGCAATAGCAATCCAAGGACGCATACCTAGATGGAAGCTAAGCTCCCACTCACGACTCATATAGCAAGCTACACCAAGTAGGAAGTGTAGAACGATTAGCTCGTAAGGACCCCCGTTGTATAGCCATTCATTGACGGAAGCTGCTTCCAGAAAGGTCATGAAAATAAAGTCTAGAGGTTGAAAAAAATTCTATGGACTTAAGCAAACCTCTAGATCTTGATATAGTAGGATTGATTCATATCTCATAAATATTGGATTTAGTAGAAGTAGTAGTGAACTTATATTATGCAAGATCCAAAGTGTGAACATGATGCAACAGCAAGTGAGAATAAATTATTGGTGAATGTTGGAATTGATTATGATGTTGAGCTAACTTTTCTTGAAAAATGGGTTGACAAAGAAGACACAAAGCAAAGTAGAACCTGCAAGGACTTGCAAAGATAAACCATCTTTTTGACTTATTGTCAAGAGTTTTGTTTAGACGAACAATGATTAGTGGTTGGAACTAAAGGGAGTATTGGAGATAATTACTCTGAACTAAGCTTGGTTAACATGCAATTTCAGATTGTTTAGATACAATCTAAATTTAGGAAGTATCAATAATAATAAGTTCTAATTTTAGAAAGGAGTTGTCTTTAGTGAGATTTTTTGGAGTTTCAGGTGCTAGAATACGGTGAAAAAAATTGAGTTAAAATTTTGATTTCTGTTATTTAAACTGGTTTTTTGACTCTATATATGGATTCAGCACCCTAAAAAACCCCAAGGCACTTTGATTGTGTAAGGTTACCCATCAAACTTCTATTTTCAATAAATTCCTGCTGGAATTTAAAGAAATTACACAGAAAAACTAACTACAGTAAAAACCTTCAAAAATCGCACTATAGTCTACTCGATTTTAAAAATATCAGTCATGCATGCATTTGTGAGCTAAAATTAGTATATCTACTCTTAGCAGTTTTAAATGTATTTAATCATATAACTTTAAGCAAATAAATGAAAGGAATTTACTTACTAACAAATCATATCAATTTAGGTTATTGTGTAATTTCCTTCTCTATCTATGTAAAAATAATTCAAGAATTACTGGGCCAAAACTTTGTACTTGAAACTTCCCCACTATTGAATTCTATTGTAGTTATTAAATTGTTCCGCTCCTGTTATTTCATCAGATTCCCAACCCAGAATTCTTTCTTAGTAACTGAACGAACAGCTATGACATTTAGCAATAAATCCGAACCAGAAGTATATGTGTGCATTCCAGAACCCGCCTCCTAATGATTTATTTGTTTGTAATTGTGAATTGGGTGCACTGAATCTAGAACCTGGTCCGAACTCATATAATCCCGGGTTTAATATGCAGTGACTTGCCAATCTTAGTGAATATATATCAGGCCCTGTTTTTTTGCACTAGTTCCACAAAATTATAAATCACATAAAAAGTACGAATTCGATTGTTACCATGGATGTCTCGGATCTTGTCCGCACGGATACGATTCTTTTTGACGCGGTTGCCGTTTGCTCGCTGGAGTCGTTGATGAGCACCTGATGCTTCTTCTTTGGTGGCTCGTCCACAGACGAATTGACCATCCCATTCTGAAACTGATCCGATTGCAAGTGATTTATCTTCCTCTTTTTTGAAGGCAGATGCTGATCATCCATAAATCTGCTGTTCTTTCCATTCTTTTCCGCACCTTGTTCATGAGAATCGGAAACTGTACCGCTGGAGTCGATATTAACAGATCTTGTAGACAATATTCCGAAATTAAATTTTTCTTCAATTTGATGCTTTTGACTGGATATCTACAAGATCAAAAGGAAAAAGCAATTAGAACTTCTGAGATTCATGAAGCGTAATTGAGTCCCAACTGCAAATTCTAAGCTTCCCAGAACCATAAATACCTGGTTTCCATCAACGCTCGTCAAGTGTCGTTTTTCCTGATACTTGATTTCCTTCTGCAAGTCTTCATAGTTACTAATCATGCGCTCCAACATAACGCTGAGCTTGCGATTCTCTTCTTGCACGCGATCGATCTCGGTCACAAGTAGAGTCATCTGCATGAATCACAAGCCATTCTGTAAGACCCAGGACTGCTATCTAGATCATAAATAAATAAACAACAATGGCCATGGAATTTTTTGTGAGAGCACCTTCTTTTTGTGGGCTTCCATCTCATGTGTGTTGTTGAAGCTTCAGTGTCTCCTACGAAACTCGTTGCAGAAAAGGGATAAGACTAATGGCATCCGTGTACTAATGGCATGGGATATTTATAATGTTATATCTATCGTTGACTAAAACAAATGCCTTGGCACACCCGGCGAGGAAGGCTTTAGTCGTTGGAAAAGCCAACCGTCCATCCAGTCTCATGAGTCTCTGGAATGCCGGTTAGAGTAATCCAATTGTCAACGCCATTGGATGGTGATTCAGATTTTTTTGAATCCAGGTGGTATAGGAAATTTCGAATTTACCCCGCTGGCATTATCTTTGACTATACACTTTAGCCTTGTACTTCTTTTTTTTTTTTGTGGTAGGTGGAAATCCAGGATAAGATAAGTTTTTATAGATGTAATTTTGGTTTCCGTTTATTTAAAATTCGCCACAATCAGAGTGAACTTTACTTAAAACTAAAATCTTATTAAATTGGAAAAGTTCTTCTGTTTTCGAAATGTCCAATAAAGAAAATTTTGATGAGATTCTATTCCATTCCATTATGAGCTTCAAAATTCCACAAAACCGTCCACGTCCATTCGCCGTGTTTGTAATTTTCTGAGGATAACGTGGTGTGATGGTTCTGATATTTGTAACATTTTGCAACTTGCTGATCTTCTAGTCAACAGTCGGTGGCTGTGATCACCGAAACCAGCCAACTGGTCACATCGGAGCCATAAAGTCCACCTCTGGAGTTTCTTGCGACAAAATGTAGCTATAAGTAGAGGAATCACCTCTTTCAAAAGTTAAAAAGTATAGATTTCGTTACTACTTGCAAGTTCCAACATTGAAATGCAAAAGTTGTAGCCAAGTCAAGGTGGTTTACATTACAAATCAAATCGGTGTGCAAGTTAAATAATATGGTCGAAA
Organism: Pinus albicaulis; assembly: GCA_034641835.2. NCBI lineage: Eukaryota > Viridiplantae > Streptophyta > Pinopsida > Pinales > Pinaceae > Pinus > Pinus albicaulis. The sequence goes on from MU968450.1 coordinate 12,277,071, forward strand.
CTTTCCCATTATTAATTTTCGTTAAAAATGTTAAAATGGTCATTGTAATGGTTCCATTTCATCAAATTTAATGTTAAAATTCATCAAAGTTAACGCTAAAATGGTCATTATAATGGTTCCATTTTAATACTAACTCTGATCCACCCCAAATTTGGTTTTTAAATTCCAACTCTGATACCACCTTGTTACATGTGAACGCATAGATTTAAGAGAATCTGGGTAACTGTAAATTGAACTTGAAATTGATTGGTGGATGTCGATTGACAAATACGCCACGTTGTCGTTCAAAGCCTTATACTTGAACGGGAACCTCGGCTGCCGGGTCAAAGCTTGTAATCTAAGTGGTTGATAATAATTGAAAATTACATTTTCCATTAAACCGATTTTGGAAACGTATTCCTTTAAATGAAAATGACATTTTCCATTAAACTGATTTTGGAAACTTATACCTTTAGTAAACCCATTTTGGAAACTTATACCTTTAAATGAAAATGACATTTTCCATTAAACCGATTTTCGAAACGTATACCTTTACTTAGTTGTTATAAAGTACATATAAATTAGAAAAAAAAAAAAAAATCAAAAATAGGAAGCCGTTGCTTTATAAAAAAAACCATTTTTCTCATATCACGCTTTTAATAAATTATAATGAATATTTATGAATTATGAAGTATATGCATTCTATGTTGTTGAATTAAATTTTAAAAGGTAAGAGAAGTAATTCTTATTATTTATAATTTTAACTTATGAGAATATGGTCTATTTAAAATTAACAAGTATCAGCACAAATTTATTTTAAGTATAAATTTAATGAGTTTAGAGGGATCAAATTTCTTTACGTGCAAATAATTATTTTAGTGCAAAATACAATGTGTTATTTTTCATTGTTTAAAATTTATGAATGCTAAATAGAGTATATATAGGACCAAATAAAAATTTTAACCATAAAAAATTAATTTGTTTATATATATATATATATATATATATATGAAGTTGATATGGACAAATTAGTTAACATAGATCTTCAAATAGTTTATTTAAATCTTTTGTTGAAATATTTTTGAAAATAAAGGGATGTAGAATGAGCCTCAAGACTCAATGATGAGTCCTGATTACATTTTATGTAAACAAATGAGAATATGGGTCCATCCAAAGTTAACAAGTATAACTAGCAATTGCACCTAATGTTGCAAAGGAAACGCCGTAAGAAAGAAGCTAGAAAGAAAGCAACTATAATTAATTTGATGTGACCTTATATTTATGTTTAGAATGTGTACGTTACAGACCTGAGTATTAAATCTACCCCAAAAGTAACATAAAGATGGGAAAGAAAAATCTTTGGTAATTAACTTTACAATTAGTCTCCAATACAGAATTCCACTACACTACTCCTATACAATTCCTTATTAAAAGCCATTCGACCAGGGATGAAATCAACCAATCCATTAACCATATACAAAATGCTATTCCTTCCAATGAGGCAGATGAATTCACCCATCTCCCCACAAAACTGTCTGACAATATTGAATTATTTTTTTCATGCGCTTTGGATATCAATTTAAAGGCACAACTAGAACTGAAAGACTTGGCAGAAAAGATATGGTTTGACCTAACCATTCAATGCTGGCTCTCGAAAGCAACTTGAGTAGATATACTTTTTGTTGCTACATCAGAAGCTGTAGCCAGACCCTGAAGCATTCTCATGACCTCCACAGTATCATCTAAATAATACTTTGCTTTACTCGGTTTCTGGTAAACGGTACAAGCAAACACTTCAACTATAGAGGCCATAGATGGTTGTGCCATTGCAATACTCGCAAACATATCTTCATCAGATCTGTCATCTCCTATGCACAAAACAAAATTTGGTGGCTTTCCTCTTTCAACCATTGTTGACAGAAGTTGTTGTGCTACCAAACCCTTACTAACACCCTGTAAATTCCAAATCAAATGTGTGTAAATACTAAAACCTACTTCACAAAAAACCAACTGAACAATTTCTGATGCTCACATATATAAGTACTTTCCGCACCTGGGGTTTAACTTGAACAATATGCTGGCCACTTTTGACCTCCACAGGCTCATTTGCAAGCACTCTCCAGATGATCTAAAAGCTCCTTGGATTGGCATGATCCAAAATCCGGATCAGCATCCTGATGATGCCAAACCAAAGAAGTTTCTTTAGCTTCAAGGATTGTTTGTAGTCCTATGCTTCTAAATCAACCATCCAGATCCATTAACCATATACAAAATGCTAGTCCTTCCAATGAGGCAGATGAATTCACCCATCTCCCCACAAAACTGTCTGACAATATTGAATTTTTTTCATGCGCCTTGGATATCAATTTAAAGGCACAACTGGAACTGAAAGACTTTGCAGAAAAGATATGGTTTGACCTACACATTCAATGCTGGCTCTCGAAAGCAACTTGAGTAGATAGAATTTTTGTAGCCAGACCCTGAAGCATTCTCATGATCTCCACAGTATCATCTAAATAATACTTTTCTTTACTCGGTTTCTGGTAAACGGTACAAGCAAACACTTCAACTATAGAGGCCATAGATGGTTGTGCCATTGCAAAACTCGCAAACATATCTTCATCAGATCTGTCATCTCCTATGCACAAAACAAAATCTGGCGGCTTTCCTCTTTCAACCATTGTTGACAGAAGTTGTTGTGCTACCAAACCCTTACTAACACCCTCTAAATTCCAAATCAAATGTGTGTAAATACTAAAACCTACTTCACAAAAAACCAACTGAACAATTTCTGATGCTCACATATATAAGTACTTTCCGCACCTGGGGTTTAACTTCAACAATATGCTGGCCACTTTTGACCTCCACAGGCTCATTTGCAAGCACACTCTCCAGATGATCTAAAAGCTCCTTGGATTGGCATGATCCAAAATCCGGATCAGCATCCTGATGATGCCAAACCAAAAGCAATTTCTTTAGCTTCTATGGTAGAACCATCAGTAGTTTCAGTATATAATTTCATAACAGGCTCTGATGTTTTCTTCCAGTCAAAGTCTGCAGTGGGTAGCGTTGTTTCCCATTCAGAATCTTGGTTCCACCTGAACCATACAAAAACAATTTAGAAGAAAGAAGTCATGATAAATTAGAGATCAAGCATAAAACTATGTTACAAATGGTAAAAAAACATGAGAAAATAAGTGTCAAGAGATTGCCTTATGAAATAGCCATGCTCTGCTGCAATCCCTAACTTACGGCAAGGTGAAAACCATTCACTGAGAGATTTCCGACCTCTTCCACTCACAATAAAGACAACATTTTTAGGGTCATTGCATAAGCTGTTTACAACAGATATTACTTGTGGACTTGGTGTTTTGTTGATAGAAGTCTGAGGCATCATAGTACCATCATAATCCAACAAAATTGCCCTGCTGTAGGTTCTCTTGTATGCGAAGACAATATGTTCTGTAGCAAGCTTCCTAAAGCTTGGACTAAGTGCTACAACCCTGAAACTCAATCCAAATCCAATACGCCAGCACCTTCTCTTAAAGTGATCCCGGCAAACTCTCTCCAAATCCTGCTCAAAGCTGTGAGCCCAATAATTTACACCATGTGTGCTCACATACTTGTAATGTTTTTCATGCCGTAGTTGCTGCTCAGCCTCAGGAATTGTCAGGGATACATTCATGGCATCAGCAACAACTTCTATGTTCCAGGGATTGACCCTGATGGCTCCACTGAGAGAAGGAGAGCACCCTATGAACTCAGACACGACTAACATACTCTTCTTTGGAGTACCAGAACTCAATCCTAAGGCTTCATCTACTTTGGAGCTACCCTGTCTGCAACCAACATATAACTAAATAGGTAAACATGCAAATAATGGATTTTCAATGTAGCGGAATGCTCTTAATTTCTGAAGCTAACCTTTGACAAAATCAATAATAAGCAGTTCAGAATTTTATACATTTGCTTCTGGAGGGAAAATCTGCATGCCTGTCTGTGCTGGAATAAACATAATCTGATTTACCCCACCCCCACCACTAATGCTTCCAACACACTCATATCAACCTACTTCAAGGATTGTTTGTAGTCCTATGCTTCTAAATCAACCATCCAGATCCATTAACCATATACAAAATGCTATTCCTTCCAATGAGGCAGATGAAGTCACCCATCTCCCCACAAAACTGTCTGACAATATTGAATTTTTTTCATGCGCCTTGGATATCAATTCAAAGGCACAACTGGAACTGAAAGACTTGGCAGAAAAGATATGGTTTGACCTACACATTCAATGCTGGCTCTCGAAAGCAACTTGAGTAGATAGACTTTTTGTTGCTACATCAGAAGCTGTAGCCAGACCCTGAAGCATTCTCATGACCTCCACAGTATCATCTAAATAATACTTTGCTTTACTCGGTTTCTGGTAAATGGTACAAGCAAACACTTCAACTATAGAGGCCATAGATGGTTGTGACATTGCAATACTCGCAAACATATCTTCATCAGATCTGTCATCTCCTATGCACAAAACAAAATCTGGCGGCTTTCCTCTTTCAACCATTGTTGACAGAAGTTGTTGTGCTACCAAACCCTTACTAACACCCTGTAAATTCCAAATCAAATGTGTGTAAATACTAAAACCTACTTCACAAAAAACCAACTGAACAATTTCTGATGCTCACATATATAATTACTTTCCGCACCTGGGGTTTAACTTCAACAATATGCTGGCCACTTTTGACCTCCACAGGCTCATTTGCAAGCACACTCTCCAGATGATCTAAAAGCTCCTTGGATTGGCATGATCCAAAATCCGGATCAGCATCCTGATGATGCCAAACCAAAGCATTTTCTTTAGCTTCAAGGATTGTTTGTAGTCCTATGCTTCTAAATCAACCATCCAGATCCATTAACCATATACAAAATACAACTGATGGATTTGATGCCATTTCAAAAGGGTCTACGATTCTCTGAATCTTAATAAATCTCAGTTGAATCACACCCTGCAATATTTTCTCTGCAACCTCAATGGTCTCAAGAAAGTAAGAATAGGAGAGAAATCCAAGATGTGATTATTATGAGAGATCAACAACTATTGAGAGCTATCATTAAGAAGAATATAGATCTGTTCTAGAGGGATTAATTTCTAGATCATTTGACTTTTCACTCCTTACAATATAAAGGATTCATCAAAACATAATATTGAGTAGCTAGGTGTAGGACACATTCTCTACTTCCCAAGGGTGGCATCAACCAATATCTTTGAATGGAGCCTTGGAATAATGTCTAATAACAAGGCAAAAGCATATGCAATTTTTGCAAGGACTTCAATTGACTACCAATATGCACGTTATAAGCTAACATTCCTAGGTGACTATAGATTAATCATAAAGCACATATTCTCCAATATCTCTCCTTTATACATAAATCTAGCTTCCATCCTGCAAAGGATTTGAAAAACTTTTGATAATTCAAAGCTTTATATTGGTTTCATATTTTTCACGAACATAATTAAATAGCTACAAGGAAAGTTAGGCTGCAAAGAAAAAAATTGGCATTAGATTCCAAAATTTCTCTGGACTCCATCCGCTGTGTGTATATGGGTGCTTTAAGACTCTTCATCTGACCCACTTTATATGTAAATCATGGCAATTGTCATTAAAATTGTCCGTCTATTAATGTTGAAACCATGGACTATCATGACCTTTGTGAGGCAAGACCTTCCCTCCAATGAAGCAGGGGAGCAGAAAATGGGTTTCTGAAGGCGGTGTATAATATATATATGATATTGGATGAATTCCTGAATGTTATAATGAAGAGCTCTCCATATACCTGCAATGGACCAGAAAAATTTATTCCAATTGTACTAGGTGGAATAGGAATTCATTGGATGTCTCGTCAAACATAACATGGTATAGATCCAAAGCCCATAATTGGTCCATATAATCCACAAGGGCTCTACTATTGAGTTACAACTGTCCAGTTTAGGACAAATGCCTTTGCAATAAATTTATAAATTCTTAAGTGGGAATGAGAAACTGTTTAGAAAACAGAGTTTCTGGTTTAGAATTCCATGACTGTAACGCCTGTTTGAGTAGAATCTGTTGGCATGGTCTCATTCTGAATGTATTCTATAGGATTCAAAAATTCATCTATGTTGTCATCACTGTTGTTATCATAAAGAAACCACCTCTGGACACCTAGATAGCCATGGTACATGATCCATTCTTCGAGAAATGGAGCTTGTCTCCAGCAGACAGTGCTAATGCACCGATGGGAGGCCCTCAACACGCATTTTTCGAGCTCATCATGGCACAACAACTAACCCCAGCTACAGATGGAAGTAAAACCACCTCTTAGATCTCCATACGTAGTTTCCTCATTCCTTCAATTTATGGTATTTCTAAGCCATTAGGCTTCTCACATCTGCTCACTTCTTGAGCAGCCATCAAAACCTTAGTCTTGAAAACCTTGATGCCCAAATCCATAATGCCCCATTTCTTGAAATCCCTGGCATTATAAATGCTTAAGTGGGAATGAGAAACTGTTTAGAAAATAGAGTTTATGGTTTAGAATGCCAAGATGTGATTATTATGAGAGATCAACAACTATTGAGAGCTATCATTAAGAAGAATATAGATATGTTCTAGAGGGATTAATTTCTAGATCATTTGACTTCTCACTCCTTACAATATAAAGGATTCATCAAAACATAATATTGAGTAGCTAGGTGTAGGACACATTCTCTACTTCCCAAGGGTGGCTCAACCAATATCTTTAACGAGTCTTTGGAATAATGTCTAATAACAAGGCAAAAGCATATGCATGGCAAGGACTTCAATTGACTACCAATATAATGCTATAAGCTAACATTCCTAGGTGACTATAGATTAATCATAAAGCACATATTCTCCAATATCTCTCCTTTATACATAAATCTAGCTTCCACTCCGCAAAGGATTTGAAAAAACTTTTGATAATTCAAAGCTTTATATTGGTGATATTGGTTTCACGAAATATGAATTAAATACTAAGGGAAAGAAATGTGCAGTAAAAAATTGGCATTAGATTCCAAAATTTCTCCCTGACTCCATCCGCCGTGTGTATATGGGTGCTTTAAGACTCTTCATCCGACCACTTTATATGTAAATCATGGCAATTGTCATTAAATTGTCCGTTCATTAATGTTGAAACCATGGACTATCATGACCTTTGTGAGGCAAGACCTTCCCTCCAATGAAGCAGGGGAGCAGAAAATGGGTTTCTGAAGGCGGTGTATAATATATATATGATATTGGATGAATTCCTGAATGTTATAATGAAGAGCTCTCCATATACCTGCAATGGACCAGAAAATTTTATTCCAATTGTACTAGGTGGAATAGGACTTCATTGGATGTCTCGTCAAACATAACATGGTATAGATCCAAAGCCCATAATTGGTCCATATAATCCACAAGGGCTCTACTATTGAGTTACAACTGTCCAGTTTAGGACAAATGCCTTTGCAATAAATTTATAAATTCTTAAGTGGGAATGAGAAACTGTTTAGAAAACAGAGTTTCTGGTTTAGAATTCCATGACTGTAATGCCTGTTTGAGTAGAATCTGTTGGCATGGTCTCATTCTGAATGTATTCTATAGGATTCAGAAATTCATCTATGTTGTCATCACTGTTGTTATCATAAAGAAACCACCTCTGGACACCTAGATAGCCATGGTACATGATCCATTCTTTGAGAAATGGAGCTTGGTTCCAAAGCATTGTGCAAGCACAGACCTGATGGGGAGGCCTCAACATCTGCACAGCTTTCGAGCTCATCATGGATTTCACTTCAACCCTAGCTACAGATGGAAGTAAACCACCTCTGGATCTCCATATAGAAGCCTTCATTCCTTCAATTTCTGGTATTTCTAAGCCACTAGGCTTCTCACATTTGATCACTTCTTGAGCAGCCATCAAAACCTTAGTCTTGAAAACCTTGATGCCCAAATCCATAATGCCCCATTTCTTGAAATCCCTGGCATTATAAATGCTTAAGTGGGAATGAGAAACTGTTTAGAAAATAGAGTTTATGGTTTAGAATGCCAAGATGTGATTATTATGAGAGATCAACAACTATTGAGAGCTATCATTAAGAAGAATATAGATATGTTCTAGAGGGATTAATTTCTAGATCATTTGACTTCTCACTCCTTACAATATAAAGGATTCATCAAAACATAATATTGAGTAGCTAGGTGTAGGACACATTCTCTACTTCCCAAGGGTGGCATCAACCAATATCTTTGAATGGAGCCTTGGAATAATGTCTAATAACAAGGAAAAAGCATATGCAATTTTTGCAAGGACTTCAATTGACTACCAATATGCACGTTATAAGCTAACATTCCTAGGTGACTATAGATTAATCATAAAGCACATATTCTCCAATATCTCTCCTTTATACATAAATCTAGCTTCCATCCTGCAAAGGATTTGAAAAACTTTTGATAATTCAAAGCTTTATATTGGTTTCATATTTTTCACAAACATAATTAAATAGCTACAAGGAAAGTTAGGCTGCAAAGAAAAAAATTGGCATTAGATTCCAAAATTTCTCTGGACTCCATCCGCTGTGTGTATATGGGTGCTTTAAGACTCTTCCGACCCACTTTATATGTAAATCATGGCAAATTGTCATTAAAATTGTCCGTCTATTAATGTTGAAACCATGGACTATCATGACCTTTGTGAGGCAAGACCTTCCCTCCAATGAAGCAGGGGAGCAGAAAATGGGTTTCTGAAGGCGGTGTATAATATATATATGATATTGGATGAATTCCTGAATGTTATAATGAAGAGCTCTCCATATACTCGCAATGACCGTAAAATTTATTCCAATTGTACTAGTGGAATAGGATGATCAGATGTCTCGTCAAACATAACATGGTATAGATCCAAAGCCTATAATTGGTCCATATAATCCACAAGTGGCTCTTACTATTGAGTTAAATTGCCCAGTTTTCGTAGGGACAAATGCCTTTGCAATAAATTTTCAAATTCTTAAGTGGAATGAGAAACTGCTAGAAAACAGAGTTTCTGGTTTAGAATTCCATGACTGTAACGCCTGTTTGAGTAGAATCTGTTGGCATGGTCTCATTCTGAATGTATTCTATAGGATTCAGAATTTCATCTATGTTGTCATCACTGTTGTTATCATAAAGAAACCCTACCGACCTTCATTTACCTTTAACCACCTCTCGACACCTAGATAGCCATGGTACATGATCCATTCTCTGAGAAATGGAGCTTGGTTCCAAAGCATTGTGCAAGCACAGACCTGATGGGGAGGCCTCAACATCTGCACAGCTTTCGAGCTCATCATGGATTTCACTTCAACCCTAGCTACAGATGGAAGTAAACCACCTCTAGATCTCCATACAGAAGCCTTCATTCCTTCAATTTCTGGTATTTCTAAGCCATTAGGCTTCTCACATCTGATCACTTCTTGAGCAGCCATCAAAACCTTAGTCTTGAAAACCTTGATGCCCAAATCCATAATGCCCCATTTCTTGAAATCCCTGGCATTATAAATTCTTAAGTGGGAATGAGAAACTGTTTAGAAAACAGAGTTTCTGGTT
>MU968450.1:12286775-12417561 GCA_034641835.2 Pinus albicaulis
GGAGTGTGGGGAGCAGCAGGAGCCTGCAAATCCTCTGCAGTGAGAATCCTTGCATCTTCCCAGCTCCTCAACACCTGAACCCCTGGCCACACAGAGGAACAAGAAGCTCCTTTCTCCTGAGAGGTCCGATGTTCGAATCCCGCCATTGCCCACACACCCTGCTGAGACCCACTTGGATTAGCCAGGAATTGAAGCTCGGAACTGTAAGCAGCCATGGCTATGTTGATTCCCTTGAAGCCATAGTCCAAGCTCAGGTCAGGACCCAGGGAAGCAGATGCAAAATCTAGTTCAGATCTTATAGTGCGTTCTGTCAAACAGCTTTACTTTTTTTCCCATCTATCTTCTCTGGACACCTTGGAGCTGTGATCAAACAGAAAATGGTCAATCCCCATAAGGCATCAGAAATAAATATCTTCAAAACAAAGAGAACATTTCCATATAAGTCTAAGGCAATTAAAACTTGCCTAGACCATTGGCATCTGAGGTTTTCATAATCCATCGCTTAAAAAACAAAACGCCAAAAAGGGCTTCCCATCCAGAACGCAAGAACAAAATTTCTAGTGGGTATTTTCTGAAAATTTCAAAAGGACCAAAATTTTATTTAAACTTCACAAAAATGGAAAGCCGAGTGGGATTCGAGAGATTCATACTTCGAAACCTCAGAGCTGTCCTGGATTCCATCGGAGCCATCAGACTCATTGTGTATTCTCTTTGTTCCAGAAATAGCAGCAGGGGCAGCAGTAGGAGGAGGCATGATAACTCTACCAGAGTTAGAGAACCCATAACCAGGCCTCACACGCTCACCAACATCTTGAACAACAGGAGTGTGGGGAGCAGCAAGAGCCTGCAAATCCTCTGCAGTGAGAATCCTTGCACCTTCCCAGCTCCTCAACACCTGAACCCCTGGCCACACAGAGCAACAAGAAGCTCCTTTCTGCTGAGAGGTCCGATGTTCAAATCCCGCCTTTGTCCACACACCCTGCTGAGACCCACTTGGATTAGCCAGGAATTGAAGTTCGGAACTGTAAGCAGCCATGGCTATGTCGATTCCCTTGAAGCCATAGTCCAAGCTCAGGTCAGGACCCAGGGAAAGGTTTCCCGGGAGCCCATTGCTGTAGAATTCAATCATTAGCTCTGTGAACTGTGCGAAGAGGAGCTTGCCCAGTGCAGCCAGAGCTACACGAACGTAATCCATGTAGAATCCCACTGCACTGCAGAATCCCACTGCACTGCCATCTGCTCCCCCCTTGGCATTCTACTGCACCCACAACAAGCACCTCTCAACCAATTCCCTGCAATAACCGGTTGCAACTGCCTGGGTTTTTCATGTAGGGTTGGAAATGTTTTAATCGTCTAACATTCAATCCAACGGTTTCACATTATGGCACGATGCACACCAGCAAAGTTGTTTTCAAATAAGAACGCCTTACGGCGTAATTACATTAGATATCATTTTTAGGATTCAATTGCTTTAAGTAAGTCATTCATCTATGACCATTTTCATGAGAGGTAGTAATTTAATTTTTGAATAGTCCACTTAGCACTAATTGCATGAGGTGATGCTCACAAGGGTGAAGAAGTTGGATTGAAACTAGTGAAATGAATTGCATAGCGTCAATCATCACTTATGGGGTTTGCACTCTTTGTATTTAAGTATGAGGGGTTTCCACAGTGCATTACATTAGATATCATTTTTGGGATTCCACTGCGTTAAGTAAGTCATTCACCTATGACCATTTTCATGAGAGGTAGTTGTAACTGACTAATTTCTCATGATTTTTGAGTAGTCCATTTAGCACTAATTGCATGGGGTGATGCTCCCAATGGTGAAGAAGTGGGATTGAAACTAGTGAAATGAATCAAATAACATCAATCATAACTTCCAGGGCTTGCACCCGGTAACCAGAACTTCCCAGGAGGTCACACATCCCATAACTCTATAGAAATTATATAACTGATATGTTATATGTATAAGATTCTCCTGATCATACACTATTTGACTTCATGCACAATACAGAATCTATTCCACCATTGATCATCATATGCGGAAATTAAATCAATTGCATGCACACATTAAAACCATAAAAATTCACACACATTAGCACAATGATTTATGGGAAAGCTTAAAGCTAAAAACCCCCAAATATCTGTATAATATATGTCATAGATATCATGTAACAATCATTATACAAAGCTTATCACAAGCTCTCAATACAATCCAATCGCTACACACTAATTAGGTCCGATCTAGCAAATCCCATGCACCGATCTCTGCCACCTGCTAGCGTGCCTCTACTGCACAATCCCTGCTAAATATGGGCTCTACTAAATATGGGCTCTGAATGAACTCGAATTGGTCTAGCCTTGCTCACACAATCCTCATTGGCATCCCCAATCACTGTGTGTTACAAATCATGCAACACTATAGTCACAACTGATAGTCAACCTGCTCTTTCACCTACCTCTCCATTGGTCTCCACTGAAACTGTCCATGCAATGTAGTTAACTGATGTATTCTTCAGTTGATTAATGAGTTAATAATTAGTGAATTAATTCACACCACTCTCACTAGTGTATCAATCATTTAGACTAGATACAACTAGCTCAACTGTGTCTAACTGAGTTCAACTGAACACGACTCCACCAACTACCTCAATAACTCCACCAGAATCTGTCACATGAGTTCTAACTGAAGTCTCCATGCAATAGCTCCACTTAACCCTCGGGAATAGCATAATTCCTTCTTTCAGCTCCTGTGCCACATCTGTGCACTTAGCTAAAGTGCTCCAAGAGAATAAGATAATGTTTATAGTCCAAATATTATTAAGAGCTAATAATATTCGACATATCCATTTTTAGACTGGCAATCTAAAAATAGATTCCGCCCAATATTTCTAAAAATAGAAGTCCATCTATTTTTCCAACTTGACCAACCATCCACAAATAGCATCCTCCAACTCATAGAATATGATCGACATGTCTAAAAATAGACATAGTCTAAAAATAGACTTGCACCAAAAATAGCCTGCGGGCCCACTTAGTGAAGGCGACTCTTTTCACTAAGCTCATCATCTTGTTGCAATCTCAACACTCCCTCTAAAAGATATAAGGATTACCTCCCACCCCGATCCTGCCTTTGTGGTATTCGAATTTGCTCCTGGTGAGCGCCTTCGTCAAGATATCAGCATCCTAATCCTCCGTAGGAATGTAAGAAAGTAACATGATCTTCCGCTGCACACAATCTCTGATATGATGATACCGGATGTTAATGTTTTTAGATCTATCATGAAATACTAGATTAACCGAGAGTTTGATGCAACTCTGATTATCACAATATATCACAGTAGGATCTAAGTGTGAACCGAACAACCCGACCAGGATCTTCCTCATCCATGTAGCCTTGCATGTAGCCAAACTTGCTACCATGTACTCGACCTCCGCTGAACTGAGTGCCACAGATCTCTGCTTCCTGCTGTACCAAGAAACTGTTGTCGACCCGATACTAAAAATCTCTCCAAATGTGCTCTTTCTATCTTTTGGGCTCCCTGCCCAATCTGCATCCGTGAAGCCATGCAACTTCACCTCATCTAACTATCTGTACCATAATCCATATCCTGATGTGCCTCTGAGATATCTCAATACATGCTTCCCCGCCTTCTAAAATAGCTTGGTAGGCTTAACCATATCTTGTGAAAGCTAGTTAATAGCATAGCATATGTCTGGTCGTGTATTGACTAGATACATGAGCGAACCAACCAACTGTCGGTAAATAGTGGCATCCACTACCTCTGCCGTTGTAGCATCCTCTTTCCTCCAACCACTAGGAAGAGGAGTGTCGATAGGCTTGTAGCCATGCATGTTGAACTTCTCCAGTATCTCCCGGGCATACTTGCCTTGAGACACAAACAATCCATCACTGCGCTGCGAAATTTCCAATCCCAGAAAATAATGAAGGAGGCCCAAGTCCTTCATCTCAAACTCTTTTGCAAGATTAGCCTTGCATGAGATTATCAACAGTTCATCACCCATCAAAATCAAATCATCTACATAAAGTACAATGATCAACAACTTACCCTCCACCACAATCTGGTATAAGTTCGGATCCGCCTCACTCTTGGTGAATCCAAGACCGGTGAAATAACTATCTATCCATGTGTACCAAGCACGAGGTGCTTGTTTCAACCCATACAACGCTCTTTTGAGCCTGCACACATGCGAATCGCTGCTGAAGATCTTGAAACCTTCAGGCTGCTCTATGTACACCTCCTCCTCAATGACTCCATTGAGGAACGTAGTCTTCACATCCATCTAATGAATGTGCCATCCCATCTGCGCTGAGAGAGCTAGGATGCTCCGTATGGAAGAATACCTTGTGATAGGTGCAAAGGTTTCCTCATAGTCGATCCCCTCAATCTGTGAGAAGCCCCAGGCAACAAATCTTGCCTTGTTCTTCTCGACGCTTCCGTCAGATGCTTGCTTCACTTTGTAGATCCATCTCGAACCTACCACTGATTTCCCTTCCGGCCTTGGGACAATCTCCCATGCACTTTTTTTGACAATCGAATCATACTCTTCCACCATGGCATCTACCCATGCAAGGTCCTCCACAGCTTCCTCGAAAGAGGATGGTTTTGTCACGTTACACTTGCTCATCAGAGCCATGTATCCAGTATATCGGTTAGGTGACTATCTATGTCAGCACTGTGATGTAGGTGCTTCTACAATCTTCTCTGCATCTTGATTTAGTCGCTCAGCTTCTGTAGTGCGCTTCCGCCCTCTAATGGTTGGCGCTGCATGAGTGGTTTCTTCCACTCCATGAACCTCCTCTTGTGGTTGATCCACATCCTAAGGCTCATCCTTAGGAACTAATAGCTCCTCATCTACATGCAAGTGTGGCTCCCTCTCAAGCAAACACTTCATGGATTTTTCCTCATGAAATTTGATATCCCGTCGCACAACAGTCTTCCGACTATCTGGAAAATACACACGATAGGTGTGGGGTGTTTCTGTGTACCCCAAAAATATCCCAACCTTTGCGGTCGGCTCCAGCTTCTTCCTGGCATCCTTCGTCACATGAATGTAAACAAGTGAGCCAAAAATCTTCAAATGAGAAATATCAGGATTCTTACCAGAAAATGCCTCCTCGGGTGTACTCATGCCAAGTATCCTATGAGGAAAACGGTTTTTCACATAAACCGCAGTGTTGCATGCTTCAGCCCACAAGTGTATGGGAAGTCCCTAATCATGCAACATCGCCCGTGTAGCACCCACAATTGTTCTATTCTTTTGCTCTGCGACCCCATTCTGCTATGGGTTATGAGGCGCTATGAGCTCTCTTCGAATTCCTTCTGCGCTGCAAAAGTCCTTGAATTTGCCAGAGATGAATTCACCACCATTTTCGCTCCTAAGAGCCTTCACCTACTTCCCCGACTCTTTCTCAACCAGTGCCTTAAACTCACAGAACTTTGAGAATGTCTCGCTCTTCTTCTGCATGAAGAAGATCCAGCACTTCCGAGAAAATTCATCAACAAAGATCACATAATACCTGTGCTTTGCTATCGAAGCTATTAAGAAAGGTCCACACACGTCTGTGTAAATTCTCTCAAGGATCGTCATGGCATGACTATCCTTCTTGTGAAAGGTGGCTTTCACAAATTTTCCCAAAGTACATCCCTTGCACTGATATGACTACGCAAGTGTACCTTTGGGAAGCCCAGTAGAAACCTGTTGCAAAATTTTCAAAGCACCATGGTGAAGATGGCCCAATCTCCTGTGCCATAACTCGCCTTCATGCTAGCTCAACACTCCTTCTGCCCTGCCTGGCATTGCTTCACAGCCATCTACCTACAACTGATAAAGGTTCTTAACTCGAACCCCTATCCTCTGGTTTCACCAGTTGCCTTACTACACAGGAAAGCCTTTCCCTCGCTAAAGGCAACATCATATCCCTTGTCTTCCAACATCACCACAGAGATAAGATTCTTCTTCAATCCTGGAACATGCATGACATCCTTCAAGATGAAAGGTTTGCCAGAATCCCTCTCAAAGGAAATGGTCCTGATACCAGTCGCACTGTATCTACCATCATCGCCCATCTTGATGTGCACTCCAAGATCCTTCTCATCCAGATCAGTAAAAAAATATTTATCTCCGGTCATATGGAAAGATGCACCACTGTCAAGAAACCACACTGAACCCATCACACTTGAGACCAAGCATGCGATCAGTGAAAAATCCAGCTCAAACTACGAGGCTAAGGCCTCTCTAGCTGCAGATCCAACAACCTGCTTATTTTTCTTCTTCTGTGGACAATTAGTGGTGTAATGTCCGTGTTGGTGATAGTGAAAGCACTTCACCTTGGACATGTCCTGCTTCTTGCCTTTCACACCGGATTGAGAAGTATTCTTCTTGCTCTTCCCCTTCCTTGCTTTGGCAGCCAAAGTGCAATTTTCTTCGTCTTCATTCTTTGATGAAGATCTGTCCCTAGTACTTCGCCTTATCTCCTCCTGCACAAGATCTGACCAAAGTCACTCCCATCCTGGCAGTTTCATCCAACCATTGACAGAGTCCTCATAGGAATGCCAACTCTTTGGAAGCCCAAGGAGAGCCAAGCTCACCAATTCCTCTTCATCTGCAGTAACCCCCACACTTCCCAGCTCATCCCTGCATTGGACAAACTTCGTGAGGTACTTGGGTATACTCTCGCCCTTCTCCATTTTTATTTTCCTGAGTTTATCCTTGAGCGCCAACTTCCTCTGGTCGCTCTTGCTTTGGAAAAAATCTGTTAAAGCTTTCCATATCAAGAATGGAGAAGCTTTACCATGAAGGATAGACACTATGTGATCCTTCACACCTTCCAATAGAATCCTTCAACATTTTTCTGTCTTCTTTTTCCATGCGTCAAGTGCGACAGCAACACTAGAAGCAGGTTTTGGAATTTCTGCATCTATGAACTCCTTCAACCCATTATCCTCCAGCACCGCCTCCATCCTTTCCTTCCATGCAATATAATTCAAGCTGCGCTCAAGGGCATACTCCAATCGCAATCTGTTGAAAGATGTCTCAACTTCGACACCAAGAAAACACTACTGCAAATTCGAATTCCACCAGCACAAAACTCAACCGCTTCAATGCTGTGCAATTGCTCCAATGATCAATGCTCTGATACCATGTAGAAATTATATAACTGATATGTTATATGTCTAATATTCTCCTAATCATACACTATTTGACTTCATGCAAAATACATAATCTATTCCACCATTGATCATCATATGCGGAAATTAAATCAATTGCATGCACACATTAAAACCATAAAAATTCACACACATTAACACAGTGATTTATGGGAAAGATTAAAGCTGAAAACCTCCAACTATCTGTATAATATATGTCATATAGATCATGTAAAAATCATTATACAAAGCTTATCACAAGTTCTCAATACAATCCAATCGCTACACACTAATCAGGTTCGATCTAGCAAATCCCATGCACCGATCTCTGCCACCTGCTAGCCTGCCTCTACTGCGCAATCCCTGCTAAATATGGGCTCTGAATGAACTCGAATTGGTCCAGCCTTGCTCATGAAATCCTCATTGGCATCTCCAATCATTGTGTGTTGCAAATCATGCAACACTATAGTCACAACTGATAGTCAACCTGCTCTTTCACCTACCTCTCCACTGGTCTCCACTGAAACTTTCCATGCACTGTAGTGAACTGATGTATTCTTCAGTTGATTAATGAGTTAATAATTAGTGAATTAATTATTAATTAATTCACACCACTCTCACTAGTGTATCAATTAGTTAGACTAGATACAACTAGCTCAACTATGTCTAACTGAGTCAAACTGAACATAACTCCACCAAACTCTGTCACATGAGTTCTAACTGAAGTCTCCATGCAATAGCTCCATTTAACCCTCAGGAATAGCATAATTCCTTCTGTCAGCTCCTGTGCCACATCTGTGCACTTAACTAAAGTGCTCCAAGAGAATAGGATAATGTTTATAGTCCAAATATTATTAAGAGCTAATAATATTCGACATATCTATTTTTAGAATAACAATCTAAAAATAGATTCCACCCAATATGTCTAAAAATAGAAGTCCATCTATTTTTCCAACTTGACCAACCATCCACAAATAGCATCCTGCAACTCATAGAATATGATCGACATGTCTAAAAATAGACATAGTCTAAAAATAGACTTGCACCAAAAATAGCCTGTCGGCCCACTTAGTGAAGGCGACTCTTTTCTCTAAGCTCATCATCTTGTTGCAATCTCAACAAACTCCTCTGGCTCAAGTGCGCTTAACTGTGTATTTTTCCCCACAATCAAGCCCACTTAGTTTGCTACCCTATTTGCAAAACTTTAGCAAGTATTGTGCCTCTTGAACCATTCAAGAAGAGCTTCCTTTATTCTTTGTATTTAAGTATGAGGGGTTTCCACAGCGCATTACATTAGATATCATTTTTGGGATTCAACTATGTTCAGTAAGTCATTCATCTATGACCATTTTCATGAGAGGTATTCGTAACTGAATAATTTCCCATGATTTTTGAGATCTAAGTGGAATATTCAAAAATCATGAGAAATTATCCAGTTACGACTACCTCTCATGAAAATGGTCATTGATGAATGACTTACTTAACCTAGTTGAATCCCAAAAATGATATATAATGTAATGCATTGTGGAAACCCCTCATACTTAAATAAAAAAAGTAAAGGAAGCTCTTCTTGAATGGTTCATGAGGCACAATACTTGCTAAGGTTTTTCAAATGGGGTAGCAAGCTAAGTGGACTTGATTGTGGGGAAAACTCCACAGTTAAGTGCACTTGAGCTAGAGGAGTTTTGGGATGGGTGACCTTCCAGGAAGTGTTGGTTACTGGGTGCAAGCCCTGGAAGTGATGATTGATGCTATGCCATTCATTTCACTAGTTCCAATCTCACTTCTTCACCCCTGTGAGCATCACCCAATGCAATTATTGCTAAGTGGACTATTCAAAAATCATGATAAATTAGTCAGTTATGACTACCTCTCATGAAAATCGTCATAGATGAATGACTTACTTGACACAGTTGAATCCAAAAAATAATATCAATATATTACACTGCAGAAACCCATCATGCTTAAATACAAAGAGTAAAGAGAGCTCTTCTTGAATGGTTCGTGAGGCACAATAATTGCTAAGGTTTTCCAAATGGGGTAGCAAGCTAAGTGGGTTTGATTGTGAGGAAAACTCCACAGTTAAGCGCGCTTGAACTAGAGGAGTTTTGGGATGGATGACCTTTCGGGAAGTGTTGGTTACTGGGTACAAGCCCTGGAATTGATGATTGACACTATGTGACCTTTCACTAGTTTCAATCCCACTTCTTCAACCTCGTGAGCATCATCCCATGCAATTAGTGCTAACTAGACTATTCAAAAATCATGAGAAATTAGTCAGTTACGACTACCTCTCATGAAAATGGTCATATATGAATGAATTACTTAACGTTGTTGAATCCCAAAAATGAGATATAATGTAATGCACTGTGGAAACCCCTCATACTTAAATACAAAGAGTAAAGGGAGCTCTTCTTGAATGGTTCATGAGGCACAAAACATGCTAGGGTTTTGCTAATGGGGTAGAAAGCTAACTGGGCTTGATTGTGGGGAAAATTTCACAGTTAAGTGCGCTTGAGCCAGAGGAGTTCTGGGATGGGTGACCCCCTGGGAAGTCCTGGTTACTAGGTGCAAGCCTCGGAAGTGATGTTTGACGCTATGTGATTCATTTCACTAGTTTCAATCTCACTTCTTCACCCCTATGAGTATGACCCGATGTAATGAATGCTAAGTGGACTATTCAAAAATCATGATAAATTAGTCATTTATGACTACATCTCATGAAACTAGTCATTTTATGTAATTTTAGTTACACTAAATAGAAACTTCGAACTTGTTTTATGTAATTTTAGTTATACTAAAGAATATATATATATATATATATATATATATATATATATATATATTTTTTTTTTTTAAATGATAAATGAATGATACTATTTTAATAATTTAATGTATAGTAAATCTTTTATGTATATTAAAGTTTTTAATTCGTAAATTATGTTTGATATTTATGAATTATGAAGTAGAGGAATTTTATGTTATTGAATTAAAGTCTAAAATAAGAGTAAATTTATTAAAGTTAAAAAATCTAGGTTCATGTAATGTAAAATAAGTACTTTTTACTCTTTATGGGTTTTTTTGTTTTTTTACTATTGATAATACTATATTTAATAATTTAATATACAGTAAAGTTTATAATTTGTAATTATGGCGAATATTTATGAATATGGAAAGATGCATTCTATGTTTTTGAATTAAAGTCTAAAATAAGAATAAATTCATTAAAGCCAAAAACTCTAGATTTATGTAATGTAAGAGAAGTAATTCTTAATATTTCTAATTTTAACAAATAAGAATATGGGTCCATCAAAGTTAACAAGTATGATTATATTTTATGTAATTTTAGTTACAGTTAATAGGATTTATTTATTTATTTTTATTGTTTTTTAAATTGTAAGTTGATGGTATTATATTTAATAATTTAAAGTATGATAAAGTTCGTAATTTGTAAATTATGGTGGATATCTAATTGATTAGTTTGTTACAGGGAATTGAATAGAATAAATTAAAATATGTATTATGAAGAATTAATTAATTTAGATTTTTGATTTATTATTACTTGGTATGAATGTAATAGATAAAATTTGGAAAATCACATTGAATATCAAGATATTTTTTAGAAAATTCTTTTAGAAGAAAATACAGATAGATGTGAGATTCTTTGCTCTCTTTTTTATGGAATATAAATAATTCAATTACGATGGAGAAGACACTCTCGATGGAGTTATCTGAGAGTTTTTCTTGTAGGATTCTACAAAAAATAAATCCAATATGTTACACTCTCACTCGCAAGTTGTTGAAATCCACTATGGAACAAGGTACAATCAAATAGCATGGAACCCATTTTCCTCTTAGTGGCCCAGTTATAACACAACCCAATAGCTAATTGCGGGTTAAGTTTTTCTCCTTCAACTCTTAACTAGAGTTACAACTTTGACCCTTCTAGAGTATTTTCTGTAATCTTCACATAGCTAGCCATTTTTCCACAAATAATGGGGGACAAAGTGGCATCCTCTCAAATTATCATGGTCAATCACAATGCAACATCAACTTCTACCAGGCATAAATTTTGCATATGAGCTCTAATTTACATCTTTCGTGCACCATGGGAAAGGTATCTAAGGTAAAAATATTGTCAAACATTCCTTGAAAGGTTTTAGAGCCAGATTCTCCAAACTAGTTCCTACTAATAAAAATTCTCATGAAAGTTGATTCATTCAATTTTCCCACTTTGAAAGCATCATAATGAATAAAAAATTACATAGTTATAAAAACTAGAGCATAAATCCCCTTTTTTAGATGATTTTTGTCCCAAAAAGCTTTACTGAATGAGGTGAGGAAATTCTTCCTCCACCTTCTCCTTGGAGTCCTATTTATCTTTTCTTACAAGGTATCCTTTTAAATCAATCTGCTGAAGATGATACTAACCCTTTCCTATAGTTCTAGACCATTTCTATGAAAATATATCCTCTGTCAAACCTACCTGAGCATCTAGAGCTAAGTTATGTATGGAAGGTAGGACTTGCTCCTCTTACAAAGATAACATGGAAGGCTCATATAATTTGAAATTCTTCGCATTCACCACTAAGTGCACATGTATGGGGGTAGACTAAGTCTAGAGACATTATCTCCCACCAAATATAGTGTCTCGAAAGGATAATATTGTAGAGCCTTGATTTTCTTACGAGAAATTTGTAACCTCTTATGTTCAATTGTAACTATACTCTATCTACCACACTAGATGAGATCTCTATCATGTGTTGATCATGCTTAAACTTATATTTTCATGTGACTTCTTCAGTGCCTCGTGTACTTGTAAGTGAATGTTAGGTCCCTATAATACTAGTGTATCCCCTTTTGTTGTTAGTGTAGCCCCCTTATTATTATTGTTGTGCCCCTCTAGCCCCCGTATTGTTATTATTGTGCCATTACATTATTATTGTTAGGTCGGCTAGGATTATATTGTGGCCCCATGGACTCCTATATATAGAAAGGAGGTTTTTTCATTTGTATCATCCAAGAATTGTTCATTTATGTGATGTATTGAAGATTGCCCCATCGAAGTGGCTGATTTCTAAGGCGTTGATCTCTCTTTTCTTCCATTTTTGGAGCTGGTTTCATAACATTTGGTATCAGAGCTTTGGATTCTAGGGTTTCGCTACTCCAAACAGGTCATCGTGGAATTTTCACTATAACTTTTTTTCTACGAAGGTTCAGAAGCTGAAATTTTTACAGTGCGAAGCCGAAATCCTGGGGAAACTCGTGTACAATTTCAGATCTTGGTTTGTAGTATGTTTGGAGATATGATCTGTGGAAGTTAGGTTTTTTTTTTTTTTTTCCTGGCTCCTAAATTTCAGCTAAAATAGGTCATCATGGAATTTGTGCTATAAATTTTCATATACAAACTTTCAGAAGCTGAAATTTTTACAGAGAAAAGCATGAAATCCTGAGGAACCTCTTTAAAAATTTCAGATCCTGGTTCACAATAATTTTGGAGATATGATCTATGGAATTTAGGATTTTTTCAGGCTCCTGAATTTCATCTCATAGAGGCAACTGTGGGAAAATCGTCATAAATCTCTCTCTGAGTGTCGGATTGTAATTGTGTAAAAAATGGTTGCAAGTACACGGGATGTAGTTTCCTATGTATCAATTTCAGAGTTGAAGGAGGAAACAATAACACGTTAAAAGTCTTACAAGTTCACTCTACTAAACCAATTCATAATTAGGTCATCGTGGGATATTGGGCATAAATTTTTCTTGATGAATCCAAATCAAGTCAGAACTGTGTCATTCAAAAGAAGATTCAGAGGGATACTAAAGGGCTAAATTTTAGATATTGAAGATCCTAAATCACAGAGATAATTTCGTTTCAATATCAAGCTCCTCAAAATCAAGAAAAAGGTGTGTATTTATTTTTAAAATTTCATAACGTTTGTTTGAAAAAGAAGTTTGAAGTGATTCCAAGGGCATATTGAAGAATTTTTATCAGTATTGGGTTCTATAATGCCTCCAAAAAATAATTCCATACCCATTAAGCCCTCATAGAGCTATACTATGACGCATGAAGAAGAAGAATTGCAGTATTAGATATCAAAATTACAGTACCAAGTGCAACAAATTTCAATCTTACAAAGAGTAATCAAAGATGACATATATGGTCTAAAAGAAAAAATGGAGGCTAAGTTGGATAGTTTTAAGGATCAAATGAAAGCTAATATAGATGATAAAATAGTGGAATATCACATCGAGCATCAACAACAAGTTATCCAACTCTCAAAGGATAACCTAAATTTGGTGCAGAATTGAATGAAACAACAAGAAGATCAACATTGTAGTGAAAAAATTTATGAAGCAGTCCCAGAAATAAGAACTCGACAACTACCAAATCGATCAATTTCAGAGTATCTCAGCAAGTGGAAGAACTTACCCATTGAATATTCCACATGGGAGGATGAGAATTTTATACAGAAGCATCCAGAAATAATCAAGCATTAAGGGCAACACTTATTTGAAGGAGAGGGGCATGTTAGGTCCCTATAATACTAGTGTATCCCCCTTATTGTTATTCTTGTGCCCCTATAACCCCCGTATTGTTATTATTGTGCCCTTACATTATTATTGTTAGGTCAGCTAGGATTATATTGTGGCCCCATGGACTCCTATATATATAAAGGAGGTTTTTTCATTTGTATCATCCATGAATTGTTCATTTATGTGATGTATTGGAGGTTGCCCCCTCGAAGTGGTTGATTTCCAAGGCGTTGATCTCTCTTTTCTTCTATTTATGGAGTTGGTTTCATAACAATGAACCCAATGGATCTTCCCAACAATTGCTTTTCTCTTAAAGAATTCCCTATGAGATTGTACCTCACTCCTCCTTCATGTCCATATACTAAATCCAAATGTGAGAATGGAAAATATACAAAAAAAATATCAAATTGTGACTAGATGAAGTGTGGAATACTCTGTTGTAGCAGTGTTGTATATAGACCATATTGTAGTCATTGGTATTTAGATGATTTTGACTATAAATCCTAAAAAATTGTACCAAATTCATGTTGACTACTTATTTTTCCATTCTTTTTGTGGATGGAATGTCGTAGACCTCTTTAATTTTATTTCCATCTTCTCCACAACATAGTCCAAAATGCACTAATAAATTTGGTGTCCCTATTCGAAACAATTCTCCTTGATATTCCAAAATACACCAAGACCTATTCAAAAAAAATATTTACTCCTTCTTTCCCCATGATTGTTGAACACGTCAAATACCATGAACAAATAGTCATGTCCCTTCCTGGTTATTGGTAACCTCCCACAATGTCCATGGAAATGATTTCCCAAGGATGAGTTAGTATAAGTAATGGATGGTATAAAACCCATTTCCTCTTACTAGGCTTACTCATAAAACAATTTTACATCCTCTAATAAACCTAGATACATCTTCTTCCATATTAGGCTAGTACATATACCTCAGAAAATTTGAAACTATATTCCTGACACCGAAATGTTCTGCAACTTTGGAGATGTGAGCCTCTATAATTAATTGTAGCCACTCACATTTAGGAAAAAATAAGCATAATTAAAGGATGCTAAAACCCATTTTCGCATTGCTAGGTTTACTCATAAAACAATTTTACATCCTCTAATAACCTAGATACATCTTCTTCCATCTTAGGCTAGTACACATACCTTTGGAAATTGGAAACTATCTTCCCGACACCAAAATTCCCTGCAACTTTGGAGATGTTGGATCTATAATTAATTGCAACCACTCACCTTTAGGAACATATAGCCTGTCTAACCTATAGAGTAACCCATTCTATAGATGATATTGAACTATGTTATCACCATAATCCACATGGGATTGGCCTTATAACTATTGATACACCTTTGAAGTCCTCATCCTTTGTATATGCCTCTATCTATGCATGATGGGTGAAATTCTCCATATGCATCCCAAATTATATGGTATTTTGTTGTGGATGGAATTCAAAGCATGTTGGACAACTTATTTATGTTTTCTTCCTATACTTGATCACTAAATGAAACTGTTGTAAAGAACTCATCCACTTGTAGTGTTTCATTTGTTGTAACTTACTTTGGGCTTGTAGGTACTATAATGATTGGTGATTTATGTGGATGGTTATCTCCTTTCCCATCAGATAGTGTTTCCAATTTTTGACAACTTTTACTAGGGAATAAAGCTCCTTGTTGTAGGTATGGTAGTTGTGAGCCACCCCCTGAAACATTTCAAAATGGTAGCATATAGGCCTTCCTCCCTACATCAAGACAACTCCCATAAAATGCCCACTCACAATTTCCTCCAATTCAAAAGGTTGTTGCAATTTTAGTAATACAAGAATTGGTATTCAGTTTATTTTCTTCTTTAACTTTTAAAAGGCCTTCTGCTGACCCTTCCCCTACTAGAAAAATATTACCACTCACTATTATGGTATGGAGTGGTGCAACTACTACTAAAAATGTGGCCATGAATTTTCTTAGGTATTATACTTCCCTATTGAAACTGTTGACCTCAAAATTATTTATAGGCACTAACTACTTCATGATGGCCTCTATCTTGGTAGGATATATCTTGAGCTTCCCTCCACCAATCAACCTAAATACACTAAATAGTACTATACAAACTCACATATATTGATATTTTCCAATAATCAATGCTTCTTCAAAGTCTCTAGCACCCGCTTTAAGTGTTATATGTGCTCCTCTTAGGTAGAATTGTAAACTTGTATATCATCCAAATAAGTAATATACGACGAATCTAGATAATGGCATAATACCTCATTCATTAATATCATTAATATAGATAGTGAATTTCATAGACCAAATGGCATTAATAACTGCTCATACAATCCTTATGTGGTTTTTAAGGAACTATTTCAAGGGTCTTCTTCATTGAATCAAACTTGGTGATACACTGATTTCAAATATATATTAGTGAATTATTTCACTTGTTTTAACTGTTTTAATAGATCACCTATCCTAGGAATGGGATACCCATGCTTGAGCATAATTTTCTAGCACCCTGTAATGAATGTACATTTTCCAAGCCCCTTCCTTATTTGTAAAAATTACTATGGGTGACCCATAAGGTGAGTTTCTTGATCGCATAACATCCTACTCTAGTAGCTTCTCCAACTGCTTATTTTTTTCATGTGCTTCTAGAAAGGATTATTTGTACAACCTAATGTTTGGAAATGGACATCATGGACATAATGGGATTTTGAGATTGACTTCCATCTTGGATGGTATTCCTTTAGTCTCCTAGAACACTCCTCTATATTCTTGCAACAACTCTTCTATTTGATGTCTTTATTCATCACTTCTCTAGGGATGTATTTTCTCTCATTGAAACTTCTACATATTCATTTTCTCTTAAGAATAATAAAACAGATAAATGTATTTTCGGATTAATCACATCATTAGGATTTGGTCGACGTTTCGAACCAGTTAATGTGGTTCATCCTCAGGACATGGTGAAAAACCAATTGATCTTATTGAATAAATAGTGTGGATGCATCATTGCCTAGTATTAGCCGTAAAAAATTAGTCGTTTAAAACAAAGGGTGTTTACATGGTTCCTTGTTCATGTGTCACACCTTATATTAGTGAAACAAGAAGATCCATTAGACAGACAATCCAGGAGCATGTTGCACACATTATGCACAATAAGTCTCACACATCAGCTCTTGTAGAACATGTGGAGAAATCATGTCACCATGTATGCATTGAAGACGCTAAAGTCATTGCTAAGGTCGACAACTTACATCATAGGAAGATTAGTGTAGCCATTGATATTGAGAGACATGCTAAGAATATTAATAGGGATGATGGTTGGAAATTGAGTAAGAGTTGGACTTTAGCTCTCTCTAGGTGATCCCCCCCCCCCTCTCCCCCCTTGTGTTAGGTCTTATTTTTCTTTTAATACTTGTCTGGTATATATTTTTAGGGTCTTGATTTTTTCCTTTTTACCTTTTTTTTCTTTTATCTAGTCTTTATTTATATTTTATTCCCCTTGATATTTTCTTATATGTTATCCTTTGTGTTTTTATTTAATATATTACATAATCATCAATGTATTATATTAATAAATAATTAAATTTCTAACATAACAATTTATATTAAAATATACATAAAAAGTTTCTTTTTATTATAATATATATTAATTTAAAATTTATTAATCAATAATTTTAATTAAAAATATTTAATATTACTTCCTATTAACTAATTAACTAATTCATTAATTGCTAGTTTTTAAACGACTAGTTTTTTACGGCTAATACCGAGCAATGATGGATCCACACTATTTATTCAATAAGATCGATTGGATTTTTCACCTTGTCCTAAGGACGAACCACATTAGTTTGTTCGAAATGCCGAAGAAATCCTAATGATGTGATTAATCCGAAAATACATTTATCTACTTAATCCTAATGATGTGATTAATCTGAAAAGACATTTATCTACTTAATGGATCACAAAAGTCTCAGATCTAACAATAATAAAACATTTTTTTACTAGAACTAATCAATTTCTTGGTCTGATTACACTTACTAGTGAATATTTTACTTTTCATTATACACATTGAATATTTGACTTGTCATAGTATTCATATGGCTAGCCCCTTTTCCATGAATAATGGGGGCTAATGTGGCATCCTCTAAAATTATGGTGGTTAATCACAATAGGTCAACTTCCAAGAGGCATAAATTTTGCATCTAAACTTCGAGTAATGTCTTTCTTACATCATTGGAAATAAATATGTGTAGAATAGCATCACGTGGTGTAGTGCTTAAGTGGAAACCCCCCGCTCCTGATTTAATAAAAAAAAAGGTCTTTTAGGACCTAAAACTAGACCTAAAAGGTTTTAGACCCCAATTAGCCAAATTGGGTCTCATGTCTCGTTGATAAAATTGGTGTTGTATTATAACTCCTTTAGTTTTCCCAATTTTAAAGCATCAAGAGGATAGAAAATTATAGAGTGATCCAATCTAGATGATCTTGTAGAAGAGTTATAATATTTTTTTTCTTTGGAGGTTTTGAAGAGAAGAAATCAACATAACATAAACAAGCCTTCTCCCATAAAAAAGGAATGGAAGTGATAGATACAACCCTAGACTTTTCATAACTTAGCCTTGCTATTTTTTAAATACATGAATAAATCCTTAAAACATTATCTCATAAAATAATGCAAAATAAACAATAATTATATTTTATGTAGAACTCTCCCCCAACCAAATATGGGTGTCCATAAATTCTGAGTATGCATTAATTTTTTTTATTATATCTCTATCTCTCTATGATTTTTGATTGATTCCCTACCTCTTGTTAATGGGAAGAGAGATTTGAATATATTATAACTTTTACAAAGAAAGGAGAGTCAACGACTTCAAGGCTCTTTTAAGTACTCATTGCTTCTTCCTCTCAATAGTACAAAATAACTAATTAGTTACTAAATAATTGACTAAAATTTGCGTATAAACGACCATTTTTCAGTTGGTGACCAATAGTAGCTAATTTACGGTATCTTATAACACGACCAACTTTTAGTCGTATTTAGCTTAATCATTAATTGGTAATCTCAAGTGTATCGTCTAGTGGTATATTAATTCATAAATTTGGTGATTAATTTAGTCATTAATTTTCACAATTAATGACCAAATACACAGCAAAATATGCTACTACATAATCATCCAAGAAAATCAATTAATGACTAAATTTTGGTCGTGTTATAAGATACTGTAAATTAGCTACTAATAGCCATATATATATGAAAAATTTAGTCGTCATTTGTAATCACAAATTTATTGATTACAATAGTCATTTATACTCTTTTGGTAGTTTCATATTCATTATAAAAATAATTGATTTAGTAGTTTATATTAATTTCATTTATTTTCATTAATAATCATTATAAATGACTAAATTAGTCATTGTATATTCATTTTATTTGTGTTCATCATTAATCGAGATAAACTGCTAATTTAGCAGTTTTAGATTGATTTATTGTGTTCATTATTAATCAACATAAATTAATTAGTATGATTTCTCAACTAAATTTAAAAAAATCCATACAATGTGCATGTTATCTAATATGAAAAAAAAAGTTACATATGTTAATTACAATACTAAATAATATCAAATACAACTATAAAATTTCAACCACATAAATTATATTATATGAAATGTCAAGTATTACAATATGAGTTTCCAACTTAATATTAGTTGGACTACAATTTACACATGAAATGTTGTTTCATCACTTCAAAACTTTAACATTTTGTTTCCAAGGCATAACATGTGAATTCACCAACTCTAAAGACTTGACCACCAGTTTGTAAGTGTGTGTCTCATGCGAGATATAAGGGTATCCCTAAACTAGTTCTCATATTTCTCTCTCTTTCTACATTTTTTGCTCTAGTGTTATTGTTCTCCTCTTTTTTCAATTCCTACTTCTTACCATCAATATTGAGTTCCTCTTATTAAAATGAAAGAAGATATAGTGCAAAGTATAATACATGAAATACGATGAACAAATAAAAAATAAAATAAAGTAGACAATAAAGGATTTATATAACATATGCCTCAACATCAGCAATGTCAATGGCATTTCCCCCTAGAAAATTAATAAACTCGAACAATTTTTCTTTAGTTGGGTGATAATGGACACTATGTGTCTAGATGACCTACATAAACAAAGAAAATAAAACATTGCCATAGAAAAGAACACGTTAGGGACTTATTATTCAACCTTCAGGAAAATATTAGGCACAATCATGCCAACTTATAAGTTACATGTTAAAAAGTTTAGGCTATATATAACTTGTGAAAATAAATGGAAAGGAAAAGACAACATATAATAAATAATTTGTGACAACTAGTTAGGGAATTGCGCCTGTTGGCTTGAGGGGTCTTGACCCAAGTTTGGAGGTTAAGGTTTTCCAACAAACCCCTATACTACTGGCCCTTTCGGTAATGACCTACTTGCGCAGGCCAAAGTCTCACCCGAAGTAGTATGGGAGGATGTTGGAACCAGGTTTCTGCACCCTGAGAGAGAGTAGGTAATGTGAGGAAGATCTGTATTATAACTTGCTAGGTTTACCCATAATGAGTCTATTCGTAGCCCTTTAAACAGTATACTCATAAAACAACTATCATATCTAATCAGTACATTCCCATCCACATGCGCATTATCAGATACCATCACAAAGCATTTATAATCGCAACTAATAACAAATCACAGATATACTTATGCAAAAACACAGATACATTCAAAGCTAAATAATCATCACAGATACGCTTCAACAGTAAACATAACCGATCCAGATAGCACATAGATACTTTAACAATACTTCGCATTCATTAACATTCAGATCCACTTACAACCAAAACTAGCTCGCGCACATAGCCTAGCAAGGTCCGCACACAATAGGATTGAGGATCTCCACACACAAAACCAGTAGAATTCCTTACCCAAAACAACCCAACATAGATCTAACAGTTCACACGTAGCATCAGTCTTAATTCATGCCTACTTCTAGACTCAAACTATTCATCTATTTATATCAATGTAGCCTACGCTATCCTGTGGTCCGCAAACTGTGGTTTGTGGACTCTAGGTCTACCCTTTGACCCATTACAATTCGTTTGCGGCTTTGACCTGCCCCAAAAACCCTTCGCTAGACTAATTAATACAAAAAATATACAAAATTCGCAGCTTAGGTAGCCCCTTTCCAACAACGCCATAGAAGAAAAAATTCTCCTATGGCTACCCATAATGTGGGTGGGTAACATGCCCCAATATTACATGATACTTGATAAATTTTGTGATCCTTTGTCATAAATTTTGTGATCATTTGTCATAAATGAGTCGATACTTTATTTTATCTTCTATATATCTAAATAATATTCCCATTGTGGATAAAATTAATCAACTGGGAATCAATTTATGGTACCTATATTTCAAATAGCATTTTCCCAAAATGGTCAAGTCCCCCTAGCACAACCAGTTGAGGATGGGCCTCATTAGCAAGGTGGCCCAGGATCAAACCGCATGGGGGTAGTTGTGCCCTGTGTGTAGAAATTATACAAAAATATGTATATCAATGGATTCAATCCGATCAAACAATGTACTAAAGCTAGATATTGAATCCTTATATAAATCAATTGCGGAAATTAAACACAATCGCCAATATAATTAAGTAAAGAAAGAAGCAAATCAAACCAAAACATAGTTATTTTTTCGGGAAAAGCTTACTGCTCAAAACCCCTCTATATTCTATTGTATATTCACCATGGAATCATGAAACAATGACAATGCACTCTTCTCACAAGAGTCTCCTACACTCTCACAAATCTCTCACACTATCCTGAACAAAATCGACCAACACTTATACAATTCTCAACCTCTAAACAACCTACCTTGCTTGCACAATTCTTGATGAATGCAATCCCTATTCTTTAGGAATTTTTTCCTTCCAAAACTTCGCAATGATCATGGGCAATCCAATGGATATTTGGTTGCATGCAGGAAACCTACTAATCACACAATTGATAGTTAACATCCCTTTAACCTTTTTCTCAATTGGGTCTCCACTAGAACTAACATGCATGCAGCTATTAATAGTAAATCATCAGTTGGATGGAAGATCACTAATTTTGAATTAAATAATATTTAATTCACTTGATCTGTCACTAGTGCAACAACCAGTTACAACTAGTTCAACTGACTCTAACTCACCTAACTGACTTAACTAATTACTCATGCATTAAAACTAATGCACCAACTGCAATTCGAACTCCATAGCTAATATAATTACTCTGCAAGCCTCACCAACCACCCTAAAATCGAAATACACGAGCTAACTGAGTTTATCACACTCAGTTAACTATTAAAAGTGATTATGAGTTAATATTACATTTTATTGTCAAATTTAATTAAGGGAAAATTAAATTAGACACTGCACCAATTTAATTAATTAAATTAGCCTTCACAATAATGTATTGTTAGGACCTATTGGTAACGCACTAGTGTGTGTGGTGCAATTTCTTGTTGTACTTCAACACGCCCTCTCAACAAGAAAGGGATTATCTGCGGCCCCGATCCTGCCTCTATGCTATTCAAATTTTCTCCTGGCGAGCGTCTTCGTCGGAATATCTACATCCTGATCTTCCGTGTGAATGTACTAAAGTAACATAATGTGCCTCTAATCACAATATCTGAGATGGTGGTACCGGATGTATATGTGCTTGGACCTATCATGGAATACCAGATTAACTGAGAGTTTAATGCAACTATGGTTATCAAAATGTATCACAGTCGGATCCATCTAAGAACCAAACAAACCAGCCAAGATCTTTCTCATCCAAATGGCCTCACATGCAGTTTGACTTGCTGCCATGTACTTTGCCTTGGATGAATTGAGTGCCACAGATCGCTGCTTCCTTCTGTACCAAGAAACTGTTGTTGATCCTATGCTGAATATCCCTCCTAATGTTCTCTTTCTATTTGATGGAATGCCTGCCCAATATGCATCTATGAAGCCTTCAAGTGTCACTCCCTCTATCCATATGTACCATAATCCATACTTTGTAGTGCCCCTGAGATATCTCAAGAAATGCTTCCCTGCCTTCCAAAAGAGCTTGGTCGGCTTAACCATAACTTGACTCAGCTGGTTAACTATGTAGCAAATGTATGGTCTGGTGTTCACCAACTACATCAGTGAACCCACTAGATTCTTGTAGGCAGTAGCGTCCACTAATTATCCTATAGTAGCATACTCTTTCCTCCAATTTCCTAGAAAAGGAGTATCCATGGGTTTACAGCTCTCCATGTGAAAATTACCCAGTATCTCTTTGGCATACTTTCCTTGAGAAACAAAAATTTCACTTTCCCACTGCCATATTTCCAAACCAAGGAAATAGTGAAGGAGTCCCATGTCCTTCATTTCGAACTGCCTTTCAAGATCCTCCTTGCAAGAAGTTATCAGTTGCTCATCACCTATCAAAATTAGATCATCAACATAAAGTACGATAATCAAGAACTTACCATCAACCACAATCTGGTACAGGTTTGCATCTACTTCACTTTTGGTGAAGCCCAACCCAGTGAAATATTTGTCAATCCAAGTGTACCAAGCATGAGGTGACTGCTTCAGCCCATACAATGCTCTCTTGAGTTGACACACATGCGAATCACTGTCAAAGATCTCGAAACATTATGGCTACTGTATGTACACTTCTTCCTCAATGAATCCATTGGGAAACACAGTTTTCACATCTATCTGATGAATGCGCGACCTCATCTACGTTGAGAGTGCAAGGATAGATCAAATGGAAGAGTACCTTGTGACTGGTGCGAAAGTCTCCTCATAGTCAATCCCCTCAACTTGTGAGAATCCTTGTTGGGCCTCGTAATTGTCACATTTTCATCATGTTTATCCACACCATTCCTCACATTCCATCACCTCATTTAACCATTCATAATACCATTTCGATGGGTTCACCTCATTATTTTCCAATTTATTTATTTTTAATATTATTAGAGAATGTATGATTAATTATTGGAAAAATTGTTATATTTCACTAATATCTTAAATGTGGATGAGATTTGTAAATGTGTAGTATTATTTGGAAGAATTATTCAAAATATTCCTGAATATTTCCTCCACCATTTCAATAATTCAAAGGATAAATGTTCAATATTATTCTAAGGTGAAGATTATGGAGATTTCAAGGAGAAGATCATGGAAGATTCCAAGGAGAAGATAATGTAGATTTGGATAACATATCTCATCCAAGATTTGTGAGAGATGAGTGAGGATTTGAAGGGATCATATTTTTTAATTATAGGGATATTGGTTGAGAGAAAAGAGGATTTTTAATTATGAGTTGCTTATCTTGTTTTCAAAGCACTCATGTATAAATAGGAGTACTCTTTCTCCAAGTAAAAAATATGAGATAGTAGGAGAAACTTGAGACTTTGAGATTCTTATTCTCTGAAGTTAATGGAAGACATAATTTATCATTTTCTTGTGCATTGAATAAGTTTTAGTAGCTGAAAGTACTCTCAGTGTACGAGGCAAGGGTGAAGGGCGCCCCAACACCAAGCTAAGTACACTTCTTGATTTATCATAGCTGCAATTTATGAATTAGTTTTCTTATGTTTGATTTGTTTATTTTCAAGTATTGATGAATCTAATGCTCAATCTTAAACTGCATATGAAAGGACAAACAAGTGCTTAAGTTAAGCACTCTTTCTATCGACTCTATATTTTCCGTTAGAATTCATCTTTACATGCCTTTACATGCTTTCCTGTTTTTACAATAGCATTAATGATAGATTGAAATCAATGATGAAGGACAACCAGGACCTCTGAACATATAGCCTCTTGATTATTTTTTCATATATCTTAATCTATTGTTTAGAAATTAGATTTATCATTTACATTCTTTCCTATTTTCACAATAGCATTAATGATAGAATGAAATCAATGAGGAAGGACAACCATGACCTCTGAACCTAAAGCCTCTTGATTATTATTTCATATATATTAGTCTATTATTTAGAAATTAGATCTATCATTTACATGCTTTATTATTTTCACAATAGCATTAAGATAGAATGAAATCAATGATTAAGGACGACCAAGACCTCTGAACATAGAACCTCTTGATTATTATTTCATATATCTATTGTTTAGAAATTAGATTTATCATTTCCTGCTTTCCTATTTCACATTAAAATTAATGATTGATCCAGGTGGATATTGGTGGTCACCCGCCTATTCCACTTGGGGCCCCACCATTGTCTCTTTCAATTTTTCAGTTTCGGTACAACTTACTATTTTTAGCAGTTTTTCGGGTCCTGAACTTCCGGAGCCATTTTGAGGCCCTAAACGACGTTTTTTGGGAAAATAGGGAGCAACATGAGTCCATGGATCGATGTCGCTCACTCAAAACTTGTAGTCCTCAGATATATCTTTCTAACGAGGTATTGTTCACATCAAACGAAGATCGTATGCCAAAGTTACGTCCTCGGGAAGTTGAAACACCAATTTACCCAAACGGGGCCCATAGTTTTGGCGCTTCATCTCCTAAGGTTATGGTTTTGGATGTTTAGGCTTTTTCATTATTTCTAAATAATAAATAGGCCCTCGAGCCTCATTGTAACTCAGTTCAGAGGCCTATAGTCGCCACATCTCTTCTCAGAGATAGCTACCAGTGCCCTAGCTAGTTTATTTCCATTCTGTTTGTAAGCAAATCTCAGTTCTTTGATATTAATGAAATGAATTGTTATTTCCACTGCATCTTTGTATTTATGGTTATATGTTTATTCTATTTCATTTCTGCATAAATCGGGATCAGTGGTATCAAAGCGATCTGCTTTTTCTCGATCCTTCTTTGCATGTCCCCAACGAGGTCGGGGTATAAGGAGTTAGGGCTCAATTTGGTGGAACCTTTGCAAGATCAGCCTTGCAAACCCCGACAGATGCCCATGGGGGATGAAAATAAATATGAGGGAGTAGGAGATCCTATCAAAATATTGCTTGAGGAGGCCCTCGAAAACCAAAGGAACGCGATGATGGATAACTTTACCCAGATCCTTCAACGGCTGCCCACCGGCGGCGCATTTGCATCCAGCAGCCACTCTAGAGGTGCGACTCCATTTAAGGTACAAGTAAATTTTTACATTCCCATATTTGAGGGTCAAATAGATGCAGATGCCATAGATAGATGGTTTAATCTATTATAAGGATATTTCTCGGTTCATAACTTTTCCGACCGAGAGAAGATTATTTTTGCACTCCTCAAAGCTACCCCCCATGTCAAGGACTGGTGGGAAACCTACTGTGAGAAAAAGGACAAGACAGAACCCTATCTGTTCTTGATCATGCCCACTTTGAATTCTTTCCAAGACGCCATCAAGGAACAATACTATCCCGTGGGGAGCTATGAGGACAAGGACATACAATGGACCACACTGTGACAACAAAGGGATCAAGATGTGCATGAGCTAATGAATTTGTTCCATACCCTGCACACAAAGTTGGGTATCAAAGATTCAGAGGAACATCTAATGCTAAAGTATCACAGTTGCCTGCACAGATACATTCAGGAGGAAATGGAGTTCCTCGACATCTCCTCACTTGGTACGGCATACCAGTATGCTGCCAAGATTGAGTAGAAATTCAAACAGAAGAAGCAAGACTTTGGATTTGCGAATCAAAAGCAAGGGAAAGGTGCTCCCAAACCGTAGAACAAAGGATAGAGCTAGGGCATGGTGGCTCAAGACAACCTATCAAAGCCATAAGAAAAGAACAACACCGCAAAGCTAAAGAAGGACACGGGAAAGTGGTGTGAGTTCCATAAGAGCTCCACTCACAACACAAGTGAGTGTCGGGCCAAGAATTCATTGGTGGCCGAGATGAGGGCTTCTGAGTCAGATGCATGCTCTAACTCTGAATTAGAACCTGACAAGGGGAATGACAAAGGGAAACATATTATTGATGTGGAGCCCAACACCACTGTTGCCACTACGAAGATCCAGAAGGAGGAACCAGAAGATCCAGAGGAGGAGGAACGTCTCTTCCACTCCCAGATGTTGGTAAAGGGCTCCCCAGTATAGTTCATTATCGACAATGGGGGCAAAAATAACCTCATTTCAGCAGATGTCATGAAGTGGTTGGGCTTGCTGACCACAACTCACCCACATCCATACACCATCAGGTGGCTTCACCAAGGATGAGATCTCCATGTCAGCCAGCAGTGTCGCCTTCCCTATAGCATCAAGCCCTTCACAGATGAGGTATTATGTGACATTGCTCCTATTGATGTGTCTAATGTATTATTAGGACAACCATAATTGTGGAAGCATCATGCTGTGTATGAGTCTCAGCGTCACGTTGTTATTGTTACTTTGGGAAATAAGTTGTACAAGATACCAGAGGTACCACCTCCTACCACTATCTCTTTGGTTACTGCAAAACAGTGCAGTAAGCTCATTTCCCAAAATTCATTTTCCTGATGATCCGCCCTCAAGGAAGGAAGAAGACTGTGGCCACGACCTCCAGACAGGGCTCCTCTGCATGACAACAACAAATGGACAAGGTTGTGGAGGAGTATAGGGACATCTTCACCTCACCCACAGGGGTTCCTCTACATTGTCAGGTCAAGCACCTGATTGATCTGACCCTAGGTGTGCCGCTACCCAATGGACCGATCTATCGGCGCTCTGTTTAAGAGAATGATGAAATCAAGAGGCAGATTCAGGAGCTGCTATAGAAAGGTCACATCCGACCATGTTCATCACCCTGTGGGAGCCCGATCATGTTGGTATAGAAGAAGGGTGGGACGTGGAGACTTTGTATTGACTATCGGGCACTGAACAAGATCACTGTCTGGAATAGGTACCCGGTCCCACGGATTGATGACCTTCTGGACCAACTACAAGGGGCGAAATATTTCAGCAAGATCGACTTGAAGTCTGGGTATCACCAGGTACCAATCGAACCCTCCGATGTGTGGAAGACTGCCTTCAAAGTCAAGGAAGGCCTTTTCAAATGGTTGGTCATGCCTTTCGGGTTGATGAATTCTCCCGCAACCTTCATGAGGTTTATGGACAACATCTTGCGACCATTCACCAACTCATTTGTAGTGGTTTAATTGGATGACATTCTGATCTTCAGCCAGACTTGGGAAGAGCACCTCCACCACATCCGACAAGTCCTCCAAACACTACAACAACACAATTTGAGTGCCAATTTGGAGAAGTGCACTTTTGGCATGACCCAGGTTCAATATCTGGGATACATTATTGATGAAAGGGGGGTGCATATGGATCCAACCAAGATCCAAGTCATTCGGGATTGGCCAGCCCCGACCACTATAACAGAGCTTCGCAGCTTTCTGGGTATTTCTAATTTCTACCATAGGTTCGTGTTTGGATTCTCTCATATCACTTGGCCCTTGAGTCAAGTCACCAAGGGAGGAGCAAGAGAAAAATTATTTTGGTCAGAATCTCAACAGAAGGCGTTCACAGAATTGAAAAATTGCCTATGTTCTGCCCCAGTACTCACATTACCAGACTTGCAACAACCATTTGAGATCAAGACATATGCCTTTGAATATGCTATTGGGGCGGTTCTTACTCAACAGGGACATCCAATGGCATATCACAGTCACACATTGTCTAACACAGGTCGCAAGTATCCCACTTATGACAAAGAAATGTATTCCATTGTGCAAGCTTGTCGACAATGGAGGCATTACATTTTGGGGAAGGAAATAGTCATCCACATAGACCACTAGCCCCTGTAGTTCATACAGACACAAGGGAAGTTGCAGAATGATCACCATCAGAAGTGGTCCACATATCTGCAACAGTTTCATTTGAACATCAAGTACAAGAAGGGTAGCACCAATAATGTTACAGACTGCCTCAGCCGACCACTGATCGTGTCGCTCACCACCATTCTCAACTCTTGTGGGCACGAGACTTCTACTTGGTCGATTCTCTATGAGAGCGACCCAAAATTCGGCCACACATACAAGGAACTCTTGGAGGGTGCCCAAGTTCCAAATTTTCACCTCCAAGATGCACTTTTATGTCACCTGGGACACCTTTATGTTCCTTCAAGCGAGCGTGCCAAGATGATATGGGAAGCACACTACAGCCGAGTCGCGGGGCATTTCGGGGTGAAGAAAACAGTAGCAGTAATGCAGAAGTATTTCTATTGGTCGAACCTTCGAAAGGATGTCAAGAAGCACATCAGATCATGCAATGCTTGTGCCATTGCCAAACCAACCATCAAGAAGCAAGGCCTATATACTCCGCTACCTACCCCTAGTCGACCTTGGGAATCCATATCCGTGGATTAAATGTAAGGTCTGCCTTCTCCTAAGCATGGAAATGACTATGTTTTCGTGGTCGTCGACAGATTCTCGAAGATGGCCATTATGGCGGCTTACAAGAGAAATATCATAGCAGAAGCCACTGTTAAACTCTTCTTTAAACGAGTGTGGGTGCACTTTGGGATCCCACAGTCTATCATATCAGATCAGGATAGTAGGTTCCTCATCACATTTTGGTCCAGCCTCTGGTCAATGCTGGACACCAAGCTCACCAAGTCCACAGCTTTCCATCCCCAAACAGATGGCCAGACAGAGGTCGTCAATAGAACGATTGTACACATTCTGCGCATGTACAATTCAAAGCATCCATGCACATGGGACGAGAGCCTCCCCTATGTACAACATAGTTATAACCGGGCTCTCCACAGCTCAACCAGCCACAGCCCCTTTTTGGTGGGCTTCGGATTCCAGCCACTATGTCCCATTGACGTAGCCATGCCATTTTCGGCTACTCAGGCAAATTCGACTCATGTCCAGTCTAAAGTTGACAAAGAAAATAGCTTCATAAAGCACATTCAACACATTCGCCAATAGTTTCATGACATATTGGACAGAGTCAATGCTAAGTACAAGAAACACCATGATAAACATCGGGTGCCACATAACTTCCAGGTGGGCGACAAAGTGTGGCTACATTTGCAGAAGGAGTGCCTCACTGGAACCCACCGCAAGCGTCACCTCCTCTGATACGGACCGTACACCATCACCAAGGCTGTAGGGAACAATGCCTTCGAGCTCAGTGTTCCACCATTCCTTGGTCTGCACCTAGCATTCAATGTGGACCGCCTTCGTCCCTACTTCCCACCTCTACTAGAAACCTCTGACATTGCAGAACAACTCACACCAACAAAATTAAACCCAAACTGCATAGAACAGGCCACCACAGATTTTATCATGGACATGCAAATCAAGAACACTCGCTAATAGAAGATCCAACTGTATCGGGTTGTCAACACTGGCCAACTCCTGCACCAAGGAAAGTGGTTCACCAGGGACCAAGTTCAGCAGAAGTTTCCTCATCTCATGGAGAAAATTAACGTAATGGGGACCATTGCTTCCTAAAGGGGGAGGAATGATCTAGGTGGATATTGGTGGTCACCCTCCTATTCCACCAAGGGCCCCACCATTGTCTCTTTCAGTTTTTCAGTTTTGGTGCAACTTACTATTTTTATTAGTTTTTTGGGTCCTGAACTTCCGGAGCCGTTTTGAGGCCCTAAACGATGTTTTTTGGGAAAACTAGGAGCAACATCGGTCTGTCCATGGACCGTCTCAAAATTTGTAGTCCTCGGATAGATCTTTTTGATGAGGTATGGTTCGCGTCAAATGGAGATCATATGCCAAAGTTACATCCCCGGGAAGTTGAAACACTAATTTACCCAAACGGGGCCCATATTTTTGGCGCTTCATCTCCTAGGGTTAGGGTTTTGGATGTTTAGGGTTTTCCATTATTTCTAAATAGTAAATAGGCCCTCAAGCCTCATTGTAACTCAGTTCAGAGGCCTGTAGCCACCACATCTCTTCTCAGAGATAGCTACCAGTGCCCTAGCTAGTTTATTTCCATTCTGTCTATAAGAAAATCTCAATTCTTTGATATTAATGAAATGAAGTGTTATTTCCACTGCATCTGTAATATTCCAAAATGGGAACAACTACACTATTGGGAATACTTTGAGTTATTACCAATGTGTAGCTTCAGAAAATCATGAGCATGGCAATGTAGAATAGCTCATTGGAAGTAGAAAAACATCTCACCAGCAAATGTAAGAGCCGCAATAAGTATATGGCCTATATTCTACTTCCCTAGTGGGGAAATGGAGCAATATAGAGATTTTATACAATAGTAAGAATACCATAAGGTATTCTAAAGTTGGAGAGCAGCAAGAAATCATCTTTAACTAATGCTAGATGAAAAATCATTCATTCTAAACAATAGCAACAACTTTACTTCACTTCTTGACTCAAAAGGGTGGGGAAAAGTAGTGTTTTATGCCCTAAAATGAGTAATTTCAGGGATGTGCGTAAAATAAGGAGGGATGACGGTTGGATCTTCTATATTAGGTCATATGAAACTCCCATGCCAAATTTCAGCTCAAACAAATGATCCTAGCTATGTTAAACAGTTCCTCCAATCTCGACTAGGCTTAAAATTACTAATTTCCCATGACCTAGAGTTTGCAGAATGTGACTGAAGCATATGCAGTGTAATTTCTGAAGGGATTAAATGAAAATAATTGTAAACAGCATTAGATCAGACCTATGATATGATTAATGCAATATATCAGAGAAAGACAGAAGTTTACATGGATCTGGGCTTCAGAATGAGACACTACAATGCAAGAAAATGCAGAAAGAGCTTGATAGCATAATTTTCATTGCTGAAGCATGCATTAGATTACAACTCAGATCTATAGTATATATGTAAATAAAATTTTAGATCTATATCATATCTGTAAACAAGAAATGATCCTTTATACACTCCCCTTAGGGATCTCAGCAAAACATGAAGGTACTATAGTAGATCTGAGATCTAAGTCACAGATCGGCAGAAGTATTCAAAAAATTCTGAATAATAACATATATAACAGATCAGATCTGAACTAACATGGATTGGTTGGCCAATCCACAGATCACCACAGTGAAAGGAAGAAACCCTTCACTAGAGATCTTCTTCCTCTAAACTAATGCCAAGATACCCTGCAACTCTGCTTTTGCAAATAACGCAGTCATGGAAGAAGGACTGCACTGTAGACCCTAGAAATGCTTTGGCCTGCTGCCAATGTATGGATCTGAAGCTCAAACTGTGGATGCACTCTTCCAAGAGGTTAAAAGACACACTCACTAAAAAGAGGTTCCAATATAAGCTAGATCTTTGCAGATCTAGAGTTCCACTTGCTGCAGCTCACATGGACAACCCAGTCCTAAGCAGAACTATGCTGTAGATGAAAGATGAGACTTGGCCAAATGCCAGATAGTGGACTAGAAAAAAAAGACTCCTCCAAGAGATGCTCAAGGAAGGAGGTGGGGGTCATAAACAGGAAAACCCCAAGAGGTGTGTCTCCACAGACAAACCGTTCAGAAAATAATAGCATCAAAAACATTCTCTTGTTGTCCTCCTCCTTCTTTTATAGGATGAAAGCGTTTTCAAACCCTAAACCACCTCAATGAGTTAACCCCTTTCACATCTGGAGCCTCCATCTAGAACTACGCTGTGTATCCATGAGGTTCATTGCACCTAAACTGCGTTGTTGATTTGGTCAAGGTTGACCCAGTCTTGTGATTTAAGCTCATTTACACCTGCAAGATATTATTTACATGGCCTAGATATGTCTCTGTTTACATGGGTATTGATTTATTCATGGTTTTTAGGAGTTTTACATGTCCTCCTTCATATTTTATTCATAAACATGAAATGCAAGATAAAATAAGGCAAAATAATATATTCCCATTAGCTTGGCTTAAATGGAGATATTACAGCATCTTTGTATTTATGGTTATATGTTTATTCTATTGCATTCTTGTATAAATCCGGATCAATGATAGAATGAAATCAATGATGAATGACAACCAAGACCTCTGAACATAGAGCCTCTTGATTATTATTTCATATATCTTGATCTATTGTTTAGAAATTAATTAAGTTAGATTTTATATTTGTAATATGCATTTCACTAACCATCAATAATTCATCTTCTAAACTTGACTGTGGTTGAAATCCATATATTTTGGAGATGCTTCTAAGTTCTACAAACTCAGATTGATAATTAAATTCTTGTGTTAATTTACCCAGTAAATTGACCCAACATTTTAGCGCCGTTGCCGGGGAACCATACTTCAACATAGTTAATTAGGAAGATTGTTTAGAAAACACATAAAAAAAATGACAAAAACATAGTATTTATTTTACTCAACTTTTCTCATGCCTAGGATAGAGATTAGAAGAGTAGATGCACTAAACAAAACCCCCATCAAAATATAAAACAAAAACAAAAACAATAAAAATCCATTTTCCCAACAAGATTTCAAAAGACATGATGTTAAAGAAACCATTTAAAGGGTATGTCACGACAAGGATAATCTTAAATCCTTGTCCACAATTTAGAGTGATCATTAAGGATGAATCTTCAATTCAGAAGTTGGAAGAGGAACAAAGCGTCGATGAAGAGGATCCACAAGAGGAAGAATTAGGATCTTCTTCTAGCGAGGAGATGAATGAGACATGGATCACATGCGATGATGATCAAACACTAGAACTTGAAATTGAAGAGCTTCTAACATCACAAGATCCCCCTTGCATTCCACATTTTGAACAAGTGACACTCGAAGAATTTTGTGACACGACAACTAATGAATGCCAAATAAAACAAAAATCATCTTAAAACTTGGTCACACTACCACTCCATTTTTCAATGTTCTTTCTCATCAAATCCTTATGAGCAGATAAATTTTTATGTCCAAGGATTTATTAAAGTACATTTTTCAAAATTGGATGTGAGTTTAATTCTCATCTTGTTGTGTATATGGATGCATTGGAAATTTTTCTATACTTGAAAGCAAAATTTATTTTTCTGCAATAGAGTAGGTAGGATATTATTTTCTTTAGTTTTGAATAAGTACGCTCTCCTCCTGCATTTTCACATGATCTCGAGGATCAGAAAGTAAGTTGTCAATAAAAATTTTCAAGAATGAATAAATTGCTATTTGCATTATGCTTAATCAAAGACATCTTTATATCTGCAAATCACTTTATGTCTATTTTTCAATAAACTCTTATGAGTTTAGGAATTTAATAAAATTTAATTTCTTTTTAAATTTTAGTTTTAAAAAATAAAATAAAAAAATTCTCACATAATAAATAAATAAATATATATATATATATATATATATATATTATTAAAATAAAAAAAATTGATTTTGAAAACTAACAATTTCTTAGATAGGATTTAATTTATTTTCTTAGATTTTTAATTTAAAAAAATTTGAATTTTTTTTTTTATAAAGAAACAAAAAAAAAAAAAAAACGCAAACGCATATGGGCCACATAGGGTCGACTGTTAAAACCTACCACCATCAGCTTATCCTTGCGGTCATGGTCCCGTGGGTACCATAGGTCCAAGGGTTGGGATAACTACCTGCCCTTCCCACCGAGCCCCTTTAACAACAAAGCTTGGTCACATTTATGATCTATAAGACCTGGGTTGAGCACCTTTTGCCTTCGAGCTTGTCTCTTGAATCCATGTGTTATTTAAATACAAATTGAACATGGCCTGGTGCTTCCGCGTGTTGTTTCTGCTTGGCACATTCAACCTTGAGCACTTAAACCTACCGTAACGGTGTGATTGAATGCTAAGGGCCATACAAAACACACAAGGTATACTTTGATGTGCAAACCTGCTGGTCGAGTTATTATGGGACTATAGAGAATCTCCGGGCGCGATTGTGACCTCAAGGACTGGTTCAAAAGGTGTTAAACTGTTTCAGGCACTTCCTCTTTTACGCCGAGGTCACCTCCTCTCCCTCCGCCATCGCAGCTCCCTTAGAAAGAACACAAAATCCTATAAAATCCATAAAAAAATCGGGCTTAGAGATTTTAATCCGAATTTTGTAGAATGTGATAACATTAATTCGGATTTTAAGGAAGTAGCTTCCAGCTACATCCCGCATTTCTCTGCGTCAGATTTTCCTATTCAATTGCCACCATTTGCATTCAATTCCATATTCAAATCTTCAGTTGAAAATTTAATGATACTGAGGGTTTCTGGTCCATTACCATTTGTTTCGAAATTTCTAAATTATCATGCTCTGCCTCTAACAATTCCTCAGTCTTTTGTACTGAGGCAACTTGCCAATAATAGAAGCTATGGATATTGAGAAAAATTTGCTAACCATGTTATAAATCTGATCACTGTTGGAATGTAATTTCCAACTACGCGAACGTGTTGCAGGCAGCAGCATGTTGATC
The DNA here is from genome assembly GCA_034641835.2 of Pinus albicaulis. Taxonomy (NCBI): domain Eukaryota; kingdom Viridiplantae; phylum Streptophyta; class Pinopsida; order Pinales; family Pinaceae; genus Pinus; species Pinus albicaulis. The sequence continues at coordinate 12,321,849 of MU968450.1, forward strand.
GGTGCAGAGTTTAAAGTGGGAGCAGGTTGGCAGAGATCGATGGAGAGCGGGAGGTCAAGAAGCGCGGAGGTTAACACGAGCAGAGCCCCCACTATTGACCAGTTGATTTGGCGTTGACCATAAATCAACAGCCAATATAAACTGCGGGGCCTCACCCAATTGCTGTGTACGGGCGAAAGGCAGCCCCCTCGCAACCACCAGGGATGGTGGCTCTGCCCACGCACCACCATCACACCACCGTTCCACCACCACCACGGAAAATTCACCACCTCTGCCACCAAGCCAAAATTCGACTTCAATGCGATTTTTAAGCGGTGCAGGCATATTTATGATGCCATTAATAAAAATTTTAAGCGGTGATATTTTGGGTGTTATGTCAACGAATGACATTAAATGAAGTTGAGATATTTTGTTTATAAATATAGAACAGAATTGTAAATTTTTATGTTGTTGCTGATATATAGAATAGAGTCGTTCTATTTAAAAAAAAAAAAAAGATGCACAGCAGTGCAATTGTTTTTTAAAGATAGAGAGTGCAGAATTAAAATATACACAACAATGTATATTTGTTTTTAGAAAAACAGAGAGTTGTTTTGTTTTTTGTAATGGACAGTGACAGTGAATGAAAAATTCACAGCAGAATTTTTCAAGAGACAGTGAAGAGTTTTTTTTTGGAACTGTGTTTTGAAGCAGTCCAGCAACAGTTGTGATCCCTCTATGTGGAGGAAGAACTTGTAAACATTTGTATGGAATAAAAATTTGTTTTATTAAGTTGAAACTCAGCTTTCTGAGAGTGATATTTATTTCTCTGTGTTGTGGAGGGGAAATTTAATTTCTCCATTGATGAATTCTGGAATTTGCAATATTCCAACATGGTACCAGAGCAGTCCAGGCTATTTGAAGGTCAAATAAGCTGAAGGGAAGGAGTTCGTTATTGCAGAAGCCTCTCCAGCAGTGTGAAGGTTCAGACAAGAAGAATCCAAAGGTATTTCTCTATATAGTTTTTGTGTTACTGTTGTAGTACAGTTAGTTAATTTAAACACACAGTCAAGTATTTTTTATTCTAGTTAAGAGTGCAGAATGGCTGGAGCCAGCACTGGTATGGGTATGGGAAATATCCATCTCCCACAATTTAATGGGAAAAATTATGACTACTGGTCAATAACTACGAGAGCATTATTTGTCTCCCAAGACTTATGGGAATTTGTTGAGAATGGCTTTGAAGAGCCAGCAGATGAACTTGAGTTTAATATGTTAACTCAGGTAGAAAGAGAGATTCTAAAGAGAAATAAGAAGAAAGATGCCAAGGCTCTTTTCTTCTTGTATCAAGCAGTGCATGAGAGTGTGTTTCTAAGGATAGAAGCAGCCAAAAGATCCAAATAAGCATGGGAACCTCTCAAGACAACTTATCAGGGTATGGAGAAGGTGAAGACAACAAAACTTCAGTTGCTGAGGAGAGACTTTGAGACTCTCTGTATGAAAGAATCAGACACTATTGACTCATTCTTCACTCATGTGATTGGAATGGTCACACAAATAAGATCTGATGGAGAGACTCTTGAAGACAAGAGGATTGTGGAAAAACTCTTGAGAAGTTTACCCTCAAGATTTGATGTGATTGTCACCACCATAGAGGAGACTAAGGATCTCACAAATTTTTCAGTGGATGAGCTACATGCATCACTGATGACTCATGAACAGAGATTGGGTAGGAGTGAAAACTCATCTCTTGAGCATGCCTTTAAGACCCAGATGTCTTTCGGAAGAGGAATAGGGCAAGGCAGAGGAAGAGGAAGAGGCAGAAGCCAAAACAGAGGTGGAAGGAACAGTCCAGCAAATGCTCAAGGAAGGGGGAGCAATCCAAATCAGCATCAAGGCCAAGGCAACAACTAGCAGAGTGGCCAGCAGAATGATCAAGGACAGAGGTATGATAAATGCAATGTCCAATGTTACAATTGTAAAAAATATGGTCATTATGCTAATGAATGTAGAATGAAGAAGCAAGATATGGGAAGTAGAACTAGTGGAAATTTCACTAGAGAAAATAGTAGCCAAAACAATTTGTTTTTAGCTTGTAATATGGCTGAAGAAAAGAATGAGGATTTATGGTTTCTAGACTCAGGTTGTAGTAACCATATGACAAGAAACATAGCCATGTTTTCTATGTTGGATGAGAGTGTGCAGTCACAAGTCACACTAGGAACTGATAGCAAAGTTTCTATTATGGGAAAAGGAGATGTAAATGTTTTAACAATATTAGGAGCAAAGAAATCCATAGCAGATGTTTATTATGTTCCAGGAATGAAGTGTAACCTCTTAAGTATTGGACAGCTTGTTCATAAGGGGTATAATGTTTTCTTTGAAGATGATGTTTGTACCATCATGGATAAACCACCCAGCAATCAATGTATTACTGAAGTGAAGATGACAAGGAACAGGATGTTCCCTCTTATAATGAGAGCAGACTTGAAGAATGGTGAAGAGAAAGCAGTTTACAACTAGATATACTCTGCAGAAAAATAGAGTAGCCGAAAGGAAGAACAGAACCATAATGGATATGGCGAGGAGTATGTTGAAGGCAAAGCATTTGCCTAATGATTATTGGGCGGAAGCTGTACATTGTGCAGCATATATTTTTAACAGGTGCCCTACAAAAACAGTTATGAACAAAGTGCCAGAAGAGGCATGGAGTGGCACAAAGCAAAGTGTCGCACACATGAAGGTTTTTGGATGTGTGGCTTATGCACACATTCCAGATCAGCTAAGAAGAAGTTGGACAGCAAGGGGGAGAAATGTATTTTCATTGGATACAGTGAGGAATCCAAGGCATATAGGTTATATGACCCATCCACCAAGAATTTTATTGTGAGCAGAGATGTTCAGTTCATTGAAGAGGAAGCTTGGGATGGAAGCATAGAGAAGACAGTAAATGTTAAACACTGTTTATCTCATGATGAAAATGATGATGAATTGGCTGAAATACATCCCCAAATAGAAACACCAACAAAAGAGTAGTAAAGCACACCCTTGAGGAGAAATGAAAGTGCTTCTCCAAGCACACCACAAGGAGGAAATTCAAGTGCTTCTTCAAGCATTTGTACACCTACTGAAAGAGGTAAGAAATTCAAAAGTTTGAAAGAAATTTATGAAAAAGATATTGCAAATGAAGGTATCAATTCTTTGTTTGCTTTATATTGTCATGTTGATGATCCTGTTCATTTCGAAGAAGCTATCAAGGATAGGAAATGGATAGAAGCTATGGATGAGGAAATAAATGCCATAGAGAGAAACAAAAATTGGGATTTGGTTGAACTCCCAAAAGGTAAAGATGTCATTGGTGTTAAATGGGTCTATAAGACCAAGAGTAATGCTGAAGGAAAAATAGAGAGACACAAGGCAAGACTTGTTGTCAAAGGTTATAAGCAGAAGCATGGGATAGATTATGAGGAAAATTTCGCACCGATTGCTAGAATGGAAACCGTGAGAGCAGTGTTGTCCATAGTAGCACAAAACAAGTGGAAAGTTTACCAAATGGAAGTGAAGTCAGCATTTCTGAATGGAGTGTTAATGAAAGAGGTTTACATTGATCAACCTCTCGGTTATGAAAAGAAATTCCAAGAGCACAAAGTATGCAAGTTGAAGAAAGCTCCTTATGGGCTGAAGCAAGCGCCAAGAGCGTGGTACAGTAGGATAGATTCATATCTACTGGAAATTTTTTTTGAAAAGTGTGAGGGAGAATCCACCCTCTACATCAAAGAAAAAGATGGTAAAATCTTGATTGTAGTCTTGTATGTTGATGATGTTATTTTTACAGGTAATGATGATTGCCTTATTGAACATTTTAAAACAGTTATGAAAGAAGAATTTGAGATGACTGACATGGGTTTGTTGAGATACTTCTTGGCAATAGAAGTAGAACAAAATGAAAATGAGATTTTTATCTCACAGAAAAAGTATGTTAATGAGGTACTTGAAATATTTAACATGCAGGAGAGCAAAGAAGCAATCACTCCCACAGTGATGGGATTAAAACTCAGCAGAGAGGACAGCAGCAAGGATTTTGATCCTAGATTATACAAAGCATAGTTGGCAGCCTTATGTATTTGACTACAACTAGGCTAGACATAATGCATGCTGTTAGTTTGATTTCCAGGTTCATGGAAAAGCCAAAGGATGCACATTGGCAAGTGGAAAAAAGAATTTTGAGGTATGTTAAAGGTACAAAAAGGTTTGGTATTTTTTATACTACTTTAGAATGTTCAGATTTAGTTGGATACACTCATAGTGATTGGGCTAGAAGTGTTGATGATCGGAAGAGCACTTCCGGTTATGTGTTTCACATGGGTTCAGGAGCCATTTCATGGCTTCTAAGAAACAGCCCATTGTAGCATTATCTACAGCAGAGGCAGAATATGTGGCAGCTACAGCAGCAGCGTGTCAAGCAATTTGGATGAGAAAAATGTTGAGAAGTTTATGCCAAGAACAGGTAAAAGGGACAGTGATCTTTTGTGACAATAGTTCAGCTATTGCATTGTCTAAAAATTCAGTTTTTCATAAGAGGACTAAACACATTGACACCAAATTTCACTTCATACGTGAATTGGTTAACAATGGAGAAGTCATTTTACAGCATTGTAGAAATGAGGATCAATTTTCAGATATCCTCACAAAGCCACTTGCGCAGAAAAGCTTTGAACATTTCAGGAAATGCATGGGTATGCAGGAAAACCCAGCAGTGGAAATTAAGGGGGAGTGTTGGAATGTAATTTCCAACTGCGCGAACGTGTTGCAGGCAGTAGCATGTTGATCGGTGCAGAGTTTAAAGTGGGAGCAGTTTGGCAAAGATCGATGGAGAGCAGGAGGTCAAGAAGCGCGAAGGTTAACACGAGCAGAGCCCCCGCTGTTGACCAGTTGATCTGGCGTTGACCACAAATCAACGACCAATATAAACTGCGGGGCCTCACCCAATTGTTGTGTATGGGCGAAAGGCAGCCCCCCCACAACCACCAGGGATGGTGGCTCTGCCCACGCACCACCATCGCACCACCGTTCCGCCACCACCGCGGAAAATTCACCACCTCTGCCACCAAGCCAAAATTCGACTTCAATGCGATTTTTAAGCGGTGCAGGCATATTTATGATGCCATTAATGAAATTTTTAAGCGGTGATATTTTGGGTGTTATGTCAACGAATGACATTAAATGAAGTTGAGATATTTTGTTTATAAATATAGAACATAATTGTAAATTTTTACGTTGTTGCTGATACATAGAACAAAGTCGTTCTATTTTTTTTTTTTAAAGATGCACAACAGTGCAATTGTTTTTTAAAGACAAAGAGTGCAGAATTAAAATATATACAACAGTGTATATTTGTGGATGAAGAACTTGCAAACATTTTTATGGAATAAAAATTTGTTTTATTAAGTTGAAACTCAGCTTTCTGAGAGTGATATTTATTTCTATGTGTTGTGGAGGGGAAATTTCATTTCTCCATTGATGAATTCTAGATTTGCAATATTCCAACAATCCCCAGGGTCACCAAGGGGTATAGGTACAAGATGAGGTTTGTTTATGCCCATTCACAAGTACATCGGGAGCTCGAATTTTGAAGGCAGGAGGCCAGTGCTTAACCTTTGATCATTTTGCACTTCGTTTACCTCTGAAACATAATAGAATTTTGTTGTGTAGCTTGAACCTTTGATAATCTTCTCTTTTGTGGCTTGAAACCCGAGTTCTTCTCCAAATTCTCAATATCAATCTCAAAAGAAAATCACAAAGCAAATACTTCGTTAGTCATGCAAGCCCAGCAGCACGTGACGGGTTCGAAAGTTCTGGTGGCTCACTCTGACAAAAGTTCAAGAATGTTCGGTTGTAGTAAATTTTACTACCGACTGGTGTGTGCCTCGAAATATATGGAGGGGTTCTTTGCGAATCTGGCGTTAAAGTAAAGAAATCTTGTTTCTGATTAGTCGATGTGGATGAAATGAAAAAAATTAAAGTGATGCCCAAATTCATATTAAGTTGACAGAATAGTGGGAGCCAACGCCGATGAGTTGCAGAAAAGAGTGGCCGCTTTTGCACAGCTATCTCATGCGCGACATTTACAAAATTCAATCTGAAATTGCTGTTAACATCTACAAACATCGTTTCCTTAGGTCTATCGCTATTGATTGGTGCAACTAAATTCGTTGTGGTGGAACCGGACGGAGGGTGCAGGCCCGCAGAGCGTGGGAGCTGGAAATCAAATGATGCGGATGATGGAGCAGTAGGTCTTCGAATTACCAAAAATTCAAAGGAGAAAAGGTAAACGCAAGCATTTGGCATTTGTGTCTTTGGTATTTTATGATTGGCAGGGTTTGTTTCTTTTTTTTTATGTTGGGATCATTTAAAAAAATATATAAATAAATAATTTTTGTTTATTTATTTATTTCTTTATTATTTAAAAAAAATAAAAACTCAACTTAAAAAAAAAACAAATGAATTTCATTTTTCTTTTAAATTTTGTTATTAAAAAAAAAACAAAAAAAATAACATAATTAAAATAAAAAATTTATTTTTGTCTTGTTTGTTGGTTAAAAAAAAAAAAAATCAACATAAATTTTAAAAAAAAAGTCTTTATTTATTTATTTATTATTTTTGATTAAAAAAATTAAAAAATCAACAAATTAACAATTTTGTTTTTAAATTTGTTGTTTAAAAAAAATAAAAATAAAATTAAAAACAAAACAATCAACACCAATCATAAATGACAAAATAAAATTTTCATTTTAATTTTGTTATTTAAAAAAATAAAAAATCAACATAATAAAAAATTGCCCCACATCGATTTACGATTACATTGCATGAGGATATGCAATACTTTTGGTTGGGGGTAATAAAAGAATGTTGGTGGTGCGTTGATTCGATGCATATACTAATATCTAACAAGTAAAATGAGATTGGTGTTATGTGTAGGTCAAAGACAAGCTTATGCGAAGAGCCTCAAAATTACGATGTGGCACCCTTTTCGTCCATGATTAGTGTAACTTTGAAAAATAACTAAAAAATGGACATTTCATAAATTCTTGAAAATGAGCTAATTTGTTTTTGAGTCACTTCATACAGGAATAATCGACGGAGATGGTACACAAATGCGACAATTTTTATGCAGGTATGAAAGACGATCATGAAGATGAGATCTCTAGAGATCACATGCATCATTAAAGAAAGGAGGCGTTAAAACTTCATGTCGTGACATTTACCATTATACAAGGACATGATTACTCACATTTTTCCTTCCAAGCGCCTTAATCATCACTATGATTGCAGCCCATCTTCCATTTCCTTATTGTTCATGAATTCATACATGCCTATTTTTCTGAACAACATACATCATTTCCTTCTTATTTTTCAGTTCATTTTTCCTTGTCAATAAAAATCCCAAGCTCTCTTTCCATGATTACATTGCCCTACCATATAGACTGCCTGATTCTGAGATATTTTCATCTATAGTCCTACTAATCATTTTGTACAAACTTGCGTTCACTGATGTGGGATTCCTTAAGGCCCACCTTTCAACAAGTCTCGACCCATCGACTTCAACACTTTATCTGGGATAGAGACTAGAGTCATCATTAGTACCTTGCAGCTTGTATGCCCTAATTACAGGTTCTCTCGCCGAGAGTCATGGGAATACATCAATGTCCCTTGATCGTTGGATCTTGCAAGTGGCTCGACATCAGATCATTTATTCGCACTTCGCAAGATGTACTAGGGTATCTTGACATTCATTAACATCAATGGTGAGTTTGCCTCGCATTGGTTAACGGCATCCATTAATGGTCGGTAATCCAATGACTTCTTTTCATGCTCAACATTGACACATTCATTCACATGACTAGAATTGTACCATCAAATTTTTGAAGCAGTTGAAGACTATATATTTTTCATGACTCCATCAACAGTTGCAACAACACTCCTTCAGCCATATGAGAGAGTACAACAGTTCCACTTTCAGACATCATTTTCAGATTCATACAACCAAGCAGCAATACAGATTCCTTCACTTCATCTAGCAGCATCAGCACTTCAGATTCCTTCACTTCATCCAGTAGCATGGTATTCACATGATACAACACCATGATATTTTCCTGATTTAGCAGCATGACATATTCTCTCATGCAAATCAGCATGACATTTTCCAGATCCAGAAGCACCAGTAGCTACATTTTGCATAGTTCATCAATTGTTTGGGTAAGTGAAGGTATGCTATTTTCTAATTTTTAATCAAACAATTTTCTTACATGTTGAAAGTAAATGAATTTGGAAAATTCCCTCGCCATATTACATCATCTTTCACCTTTTCGTAAACATAACACATCTTCAGTTGGGGGGGGGGGGGGACATTCATAACCAATTCATTCCATTTATCACCTCACATATTATATACCAGCATGACTCTTCCAAAATACCCTTCGTTGTAATTGATACATTTATATCTATTTTGGCATGATTCAAAAATATGAGAAAAGGTTTTCTTATGCATATTAATGACTTATCATTTCCAGTACATGACTTATCATTTGTAGTACGTGCGTTGAAAAAGAAAAGAAATGAATGTTGTTAACACAAGAACCAACATTTGTTATATTCATGGTTGTTAACACAAGAACCAACCATAGAAAATATCAGTTGTAGTACATGTATTTCACATCCTGGAATGATACATTGTTAGAAACCATAATCATGCAAAGCCAAAAGTTTTTATCCATGCAAGGTTGCATGAGGACATGCAACAAGTTCAGTTTGGGGGTATGTTGGGTCTCGTAATTGTCGCATTTTCATCATGTTTATCCTCACCATTCCTCACATTCCATCACCTCATTTAACCATTCATCATACCATTTCGATGGGTTCACCTCATTATTTTCCAATTTATTTATTTTTAATATTATTAGAGAATGTATGATTAATTATTGGAAAATTTGACATATTTCACTAATATCTTAAATGTGGATGAGCTTTGTAAATGTGTAGGATTATTTGGAAGAATTATTCAAAATATTATTGAATATTTCCTCCACCATTTCAATAATTCAAAGGATAATTGTTTAATATTATTCTAAGGAGAATATTATGGAGATTTTAAGGAGAAGATCATGGAAGATTCCAAGGAGAAGATCATGGAGATTTGGATAACATATCTCATCCAAGATTTGTGAGAGATGAGTGAGGATTTGAAGGGATCATATTTTGTAATTATAGGGATATTTATTGAGAGAAAAGTGGATTTGTAATTATGAGTTGCTTATCTTGTTTTGAAAGCACTCATGTATAAATAGGAGTACTCTTTCTCCAAGTAAAAAATATGAGATAGTAGGATAAACTTGAGACGTTGAGATTCTTATTTTCTGAACTTAATGGAAGACATAATTTATCATTTTCTTGTGCATTGAATAAGTTTCAGTAGTTGAAATTACTCTCAGTGTACGAGGCAAGGGTGGAGGACGCCCCCACACCGAGCTAAGTACACTTCTTAATTTATTTCATAGCTGCAATTTATGAATTAGTTTGCTTACGTTTGATTTGTTTATTTTCAAGTATTGATGAATCTAATGATCAATCTTAAACTGCATATGAAAGGATAAACAAGTGTTTAAGTTAAGCACTCTTTCTATCGACTCTATATTTTCCGTTAGAATTCATATTTACATACCTTTACATGATTTCATGTTTTTACAATAGCATTAATGATAGAATGAAATCAATGATGAAGGACAACCAGGACCTCTGAACATAGAACCTCTTGATTATTATTTCATATATCTTAATCTATCATTTAGAAATTAGATTTATCATTTACATGCTTTCCTGTTTTCACAATAGTATTAATGATAGAATGAAATCAATGATGAAGGACAACCAGGACCTCTGAATATAGAGCCTCTTGATTATTATTTCATATATCTTAATTTATTATTTAGAAATTAGATTTATCATTTACATGCTTTCCTATTTTCACAATAGCATTAATGATAGAATGAAATTAGTGATGAAGGACAACCAGGACCTCTGAACATAGAGCCTCTTGATTATTATTTCATATATCTTAATCTATTTTTTAGAAATTAGATTTATCATTTCCTGCTTTCCTATTTCACAATAGTATTAATGATAGAATGAAATCAATGATGAAGGACAACCAGAACCTCTGAACATAGAGCCTCTTGATTATTATTTCATATATCTTGATCTATTGTTTTTTTTTTTTTCTAAATAAGATTAATTCCATTATGTATAAAATATAATGTTACAAAACTGCCACAACGTCATCTATGTGAGCCTGAGCGTTGAGCTTGATGAGCATGTTGAACAGAGAGAGTCCGGACTGCCCAAGAAGGGAAACCAGTCTTGTAAAGATCAATTTGACCGCCCTTGAAAGGGAAACCGGCCTATAATTTAAACATGAGTACTTAACAACAAGAAAGAAACTAAGATTAACAAGCAGCCTTCCCAGTTGCGCATCGAGACAAAGATACAAAAAAATCCTGCAGCAGTTGAGAAAAAAAATAAAAAAGAGCTGTGTACTGAGATTATTACTGATCATTCGTTGGAGATTGAGGTTCTTCCACCACTCTACAAGAAAATTCGTCTGCCCAGTCATTCGGGTCGCCTTGGAGAGCGCCGCTGAGGTCTGCGTCTTCGTCCATCGCCTGCGGAGAGTCTACTGCTTGGTGGGTTGTACCTACAGACGGAGCCGAGCAAAAGGGAGGGCTTGAGGTAGGAGGGGGCAAAGGGGAGGCTCCAGGGGAAGGAATGGGAAAAGGTGCTTCCTCTTTCAGCGTAACAGTAATGAAGGCGGTGACCATAGGATGATCATGAGAACATTCGAGGCAGAGCTCAGCGCACTGAGAAGAAAGGAAGATGGGAGGGCGGCCAGGTCTATGGGAGACGGAGGGAAGCTCAGCGACGAGAGGGTCAGCAAGAGGGGGTGGAATTGGCTCCGAAACACATTGACGCATATAGCCTCTGTCATGCCTTATCCCTTGAGTCCGAGCTTGTGTCTCTTCAGCTGAAGAAGACCCAGAAACCGAACTGGAGTGGGGTCTTTGCCGTGAGGCCCGACCTAGAATGGAGCCACGCCTACTCCGCATTCTGTGACAAATGTGTGGCGTTGTTGCAGAGACGTGAGGAGAACAAGAGTGATGAAAGGGGTAGGCGGGAGGCCTAAAAACACTGTGTGGGATAATTTCGCGAGCGTGAACTACTGTCTGAGCTCCAAGGGAGGAGACGTCGCCACTGTAGTCCACAGTTCAAGTCCGGAGAGGATTGAAACGACAGTAGAGACTCTGCGAAAAATTCTCGCCAGGGAGCGGCTCAAAACAGGCTAACAAAGTGAAACGACGACTTGTAGGAGTGCGAGTGCAGGTTCTTCATAGCCCTAAGGGCAAGCGCTATTTAAAGGGAGTCGGGGAGCTATACAGCGTTCACTGTGAGCCGAACCATCTAGAATGGATGCCATTGCCAATTGAATGCCCATGGCGGTGTAGAGGAATGTCTGGCCTGGTTTAATGACGCTGCAAGTTGGCTGTTTAATGCACTTGTTAATGCCACCCCACGCGAGCTTCTTTGGGAGGTGCGCAGGGGTCAACATCCCATCATATCTGGCTGTCACCTGCATCCAGGCGATCCTTATGCACCAGCATAGTGCAGTTTTGAAGCATTTCACTATCATGGATAATATTGAAGGGGGCATGAATCAGTGTATTGGTACTATGTGCTCCAAGATTGGCCAAGATATCTGCAACTTTATTGCCTTCTCGTTTAACATGAGTAAATGAGATTTCCCTGTTGCTGTTTAACCAAATGCATATCTGATCAATCCTAGCAGCAAAACGCCAACTGTTTGCTGCCTTTGCTGTGTCGGTACCCCAAAGGATTTGATTGACCATATTGATGAGTATCTGAGAATATCCTTCTATAATGATGGGAAAGAATTTGTAGTGATTAATGAGGCTGAGCCCTTGCCAAAGTACTTCTAACTCAGCCGAGTTATTGGTATCCCATCCAATAGTTCCATAGTATATGATTTGCGTTTCACCAGCAGAGTTTCTAATAATGCCTCCAAAGCCAGCTTGCCCGGGGTTTCCTCTAGAAGCGCCATCAAAATTTAATTTGAACAACCCGGGAGGGGGAGGAGACCAATTCAGGGGAGTTTTAGGGGCAGACCTATTTCTAAGGGTAGTGATGGGCTTAATGTTGAGATTCTAGTTCTGCCAGATGGAAATTTCTTTAGGCTGCTTGGGAAAGTCGTCATCTTGCCAGGAGTGGAGAGCAAGGGATTCCTGAAGGTTGTGGAAAATGATGTCCCAAATTGCATCCAGAGAAGAGGATTGATTTTTAAAGATGTGTTTGTTTCGTTCTTTCCACAGAGACCAGAAAATAATTCCAGGAAGGAGCTGCCAAAGGGTGTTGAGAAGGGAGGAATGGTAAGGGCGTTTGGGCCAGTTCCGAAGAAGGATGGTGATGTCTCCAGAGGGTTTTTTTTGCTGGCTACGAAAGCTGATTTTCTCCCATAAAGTATTGGCCAGAGAGAAATTCAGCATGAGATGTTGAATATCTTCATTTCTTTGATTGCAATTAGGACATTTGGAAGGTCCCATGAAGCCTCTTTTGATTAAATTATCCTAGGTGAGGATTCGTTTATGACTGAGAAGCCATAGGAAGGTAGAGATCTTTGGCCATATGTTTGGGGCCCATATCAATTTCTAGAGAGGATCACGTGGAAGGGGTGCGAGGTGCATTAGGGAATAAGCTTCCTTCATAGAAAACATACCTCTCGTTGTATATCCCCATCTGAGAATGTCAGGGTCCTCTGAATACCTGATTTTCCTTCTTTGAAGCTCAAGACTGAGGGCTTCCCATTCCTAAGCTTGAGCTTGAGGAGCTATGAGGGATGAGGAATTCCATTGCCTGAACCCGTTGTGTTGTGAAGGCAGCCAGAATTGACAGATCTTATCTTCCATTGTCGCATTGTTGTTGTCAAAATTGGTATGGGAGAAGGTCTCAAGAAGCTGAGGATTTTGTTGCCACGCATTTGCCCAAAACCTAGCAGATTTGCCATTGCGAATCTCCCAAAAATTGTGTTTTTGTATGAGCAAATAGTGCTGCTTTGCTGCGTTCCATACCAGATCCACAATCTAGCCCAGGGCGTGTGTGGATTTGAATTCCACTTCCACCATATACGTGCCCCCATGAATTCAATGTTGTGAATGGGGTTCCTGAGTCCAAGACCTCCTACGTCCTTAGGCATGAAAACTGTGTTCCAATTTACTAAAGCCCATTTCCTATTCCGCCCAGAAGATTGCCAGAGGAAATTCCTTTGCAGGGATTTCATCTGTTTAAGGACCCATTTAGGGGCAGCTAGCACGGAAAAGAGATAAAGAGGCATGGATTGCAGCATAGCTTTGATAAGAGTGAGTCTGCTGGCCATGTTGAGGGCTCTGAAGGTCCAAGAGGATAGCCGGGATTCAAGTTTATCAAGGAGAAGGTTCCAAGAGGCGTTTTTGATAGCAGAGTCAATAAGAGGGGCACCCAGGTATTTGTCTGGGAGAGAGGCAATGGAAAAACCAAGGATATGGGCAATACTGGCTTGAGTCAAGGGGGGCGTATTGAAGAAGAAAATTTGAGATTTGGAGTCATTAATGGAGAGACGAGAGGCAGTGGAAAAAAGGTTTAGAATGGCCTTGAAAGAGCGAGCTTCTTGGAAAGAAGGGTGGCCGAAGAGCATATTTTCATCCATGAATTGCTGTTGGGTGGTGGTAGGGGCACCATGAAGGGAAATAACTTTTAGAAGATGGGTGTTGACACCATTATGAATTAATTTTCCCAGTCCTTCAGCCATAAGAACAAAGAGGAAAGGAGAAAGAAGGTCTCCTTGTCTAATACCCCTGGAGGGAGAGAAAGGGGGAGAGGGGATCCCATTGACGAGGACCGAGAAAAAGGTGGAAGAAATAAGGTTCATTATCCATCTTATCCACGTTTGGTCGAAGCCAAAAGCGCTGAGAACCTACTGCATGTAGTTCCAATTCAATCTGTCAAAAGACTTAGAGAGATCAATTTTGAGGAGCATACCTGGCTTCTTGAAAATTTTTAAGGAGTGTATGATCTCATGAGTTAGAATGAGGCCATCCAATATTTGTCGTCCTTCCACATAGCCGGTCTTCTCAGGCGAGATGAGAAGCGGCAGGAGAGGCTTAAGCCTGTTGGATACAACTTTGGAGATAACCTTGTATATCACATTGTAAAGAGCAATGGGCCTGATTTTTTCTGGCTTGCTAGGTTGTTCCTCTTTCGGAATCAGCGCTATGAAGGTGGCATTGAGAGAGGGAAGGAACCAATGCATGGTTCTAGATTCCTCAACGAGTTGCCAAACTTCGTGTTTGATAAGATCCCAGAAGTGATGGAAAAATTTTGAGGTAAAACCATCCGGGCCTGGTGCTTTGCCATCCTTGAACTGTGCCATAGTGTAATCCACTTCCTGGAGTGAGACTGGGTGCAATAGCATTCTATTATGCTCATCAGTGATCAATTTAGAGATTAGCTGTGTGATTTGGTCTATATCCTGCTATCTATTGACCAGAGGTTCTTGTTGGATACCTTTGAAATAATCCAAGAGCTCCTTTTCTATTTCTTCATGCTTCTCCATTCGTTCCCCTTGCTGATTGGTGATATCGCTGATGCGATTTTGCATTCTTCTTTGAATAGTGGAGTTACGAAAGAATTTGGTATTTCTTTCTCCCTCCTTCAGCCAACGTATTCTTGATTTCTGCCTCCAGAGGATTTCCTCTTGTTTGTATCTGTCTTCCAACTGCTTTTGTAGATCTTGTTCCTTATCGGCAAAAGTTTCTGATCTTCCTTTGTTGATTATTTCCTGTTGAACTTCAACCATTTTCTGCTCAAGGACCTTTTTCTCCTGAAATATGTTTCCAAAGACTGCCTGATTCCAGTTTTTGATGTGCATCTTGAGGTATTTGAGTTTCTGTTGAAACTGGTACATTTTAGATCCTTTTGGTGGGACGTAACTTTTCCACACAGCTTGAACCATTTCCTTAAAGGTTGGATGCGTGAGCCAAAAAGCTTCAAATTTAAAGGGTCGCTTTAGTTGAGACCCTATATCTTGCCATTGAAGAATAATAGGCTAATGGTCCGATCCAGCTAAAGGAATTATTGAGGCTGTGATGTCTCCTCCTACATGGATGGCATTATCCGAAATGAGGAATCTATCTAGCTTTGAAGCAATCTGCTGGTTTCTGGCTCTTATGTTGTTCTAGGT
This sequence comes from Pinus albicaulis, assembly GCA_034641835.2. Taxonomy (NCBI): domain Eukaryota; kingdom Viridiplantae; phylum Streptophyta; class Pinopsida; order Pinales; family Pinaceae; genus Pinus; species Pinus albicaulis. Next base: position 12,337,165 of record MU968450.1, read on the forward strand.
GAAGATGCCATTAGAGAAAGGAATGTCTATAAGCCAATTGGAGTTGATGAATTTTTTGAAATGGGAGCATTTCGGATCCAGTCTTGGCCGTCCTCCAGATTTTTCCTCCATTCTGGTGATCATATTGAAGTCTCCTGCTATGATCCACAGGGGATGTGTTCTATTGGAATTTAAAAGTTCCAAAGTATTTAATAGCCCCATCTTACTGACCTGATCTTGAGGAAAATAGATGTTGGAGATATGTCCATGTATGTTGGTCCCAATAGGATGGAAAGTTGCTTGAATAAGGTTGTGCACCACATGGAAGTCTGCTAACTTTATAGTTTGAGTATCCCAGGCAACTGCTAGTCCTCCTAAGTAGCCTGAAGCATCCAATACTACCGAGCTACTACTGGGCCAAGCCTTTGATAAGATTGAGCCTAGCGTTTCACTGTTGCATTTAGTTTCCTAAAGAAAGAGGATTTGAGGCTTTTCTTTCTGAATCATGTTCTTAATCATCCTGTACTTTCCAGGGCTATTGAACCCTCTCACATTCCATGAGATTAACTTCATGGTGAACTGCCTACGAGCGGTTTAAAGAACTGCGTTAAATTGGGATAATGCCCTGAATCCACCAATATCTCTCCCAGAGCGATGGTGTGTTTCCAATCTAGCTTTCGACCTCGCTTCTTGGTTTATTTTATAACTTTCAAGTTGTCCCAATGGCTTCTTGGCTGAATACCTAGTTTCTTCTGCTGTTGAACCTTAAATAGGGCTGCTTCAAGTGATTCAATCTATTTGGGATTGATTTTATCAAATTATTTTCATCTGCAGGCATCTTCTAATCCCAATAGATCCAATTCTCCAAGATCAAAGCCTTCTGAGTCTTCATCCATGAGGGTGAGCTGACTATTTTCCGGAGCTTCCTTATTGGCATGGCTAGAGCTAGATTGCATCCCATCCAGATCCATGAGGGTAGGGTTCCAGGTCACTTTCTTTTTTGCCGAAGGAGGATCAATATCTGAGGGAGTATAAACTTGCACCTTTGGTTGGGTAATTGCGGGGGTTTGGGGGTTAGGCTGATTCAAAGGGTTGGTGGAAGGGGCGGAGGGATGGAGGGAGGGTTGGACGGATTCATTTTGAGGGTCAGTCTGAGAAAGGATGGAAAATATGTTGCTGGTGGAGGGTGTATTGGCAAGAGAATTGGGTTTTTTCACCGAGGAGGAGGATTTCTTGGAGTTTCTCCTTCGAGTGGGAACTTTTGTAAACCCATCTGCTTCTGTATTGTCTTCAGCTTCTTTAGTCTGAGATTGAGATTTAAGGGGAAAATATCTGAATAGATGTCCATGGGCATGGCATCTCCTGCAGGAAAATGGAACATGTTCATAGTCAAGAGGTTGTATCCATTCAAAATCATCATGAAATAAACTTACCGCATCTAGTAGAGCTTTATCCAAATGCATGTAGACACATATTCTTGCATAGGATGTGTATCTTCGAAGCTTGGTCTCTTTAGCTATCTTTATGAACTCTCCTAACCCTCTTCCAATCTCCTGAAGCGACTCCTCATCCCAATATTCAAGAGGCAGAGAGTATAGACGAATCCATACAGGGGCCCAATTGAATTTTTCCTTATCTGGGTTGAATCTTTCGACCTAGTTTCGGAGATATAGCCCTGCCGAATTGAAAAAATATGGGCCACCATATATTACCTTATTTCTGTCCTCGATGCAGTTAAAGATGGCTGTGAAGAAGCCTTTCAGACCTAACTGCAGAGTAACATGCCCTTTGGGCTTCCATTTGGAAGCAATCCAACCCTGTAATGCTTTTTCTGTTGGACAAAAGCCAATAAATTTTCCAATGAGAGCGTGATCTCTCATATAATGGATTCTGATGTTTATGCGGTGACTTGGCAAGTTTATTTTGGGTCTATCTGGAGCTATTGGCTTACATGTGGAAGAAATGATAGGCTACGTGTTTGTTTGCTTCTCAGAGCCCGACGTCTGAGACGCATTGGCCTCCAGCTTTTCTCCTGTTTCTGTTTCACTTTGTTTTGGTATCCCCTCGAGTCCTTTGTCCATTTCAGGGGGAGGCTTATTGCCTCCCCCCGTTGCCGTCTCCATACCTGGTTGCAGAGCCGCTCCGCATAGCATGACAGGCGCTGACACAGCACAGTCGTTTTCAGGGGTAGCTAGGGTTTCGATGCAGAGAAGTAAACCCTAGCAGAGCTCATCCGCGCAATGCCCTATCTTGATCTATTGTTTAGAAATTAATTAAGTTAGTTTTTATATTTGTAATATGCATTTCAATAACCATCAATAATTCATCTTCTAAACTTGACTGTGGTTGAAATCCATATATTTTGGAGATGCTTCTATGTTCTACAAACCCAGATTGATAATTAAATGATCGTGTCAATTTACCCAATAAATTGACACAACAATCACCAGGCCACAAATCTGGCTTTGTACTTCTCCACACTCCCATCCGCTACTTGCTTCACCTTATAGATCCATCTAGATCCAACCACTGATTTTCTGACAGGTCTTGGGAAAACTTCCCATGCATTTTTCTTGACGATGGATTCATACTCCTCTACCATAGCGTCAACCCAAATTGGTTTCTGCACTTCTTCCTCAAATGAAGATGGTTCTGTCATAATACACTAGCTCATAAGAGCCATGTATCCAGTAAACCTGCCTGGAGACTGTCTTTATCTGCACAATGAAATAGGGGCTCCTACATTCTCTGTCGCATCAAGTCTCAATCTATCAGCTTTTGTGGTGCGCCTTCTATCATTTCTAGTGGATGGCTCTACATGAGTGTTTTCTTCCACTCCATGATCCTCGGCATGTGGCTTCTCCACATCTTGAGGCTCATTCTTTGAAACCAAGAGTTCCTCCTCTGCATGAAAATATAGCTCCCTCTCAAGGGACAATCGCATGTCTTTCTCCTCATCAAATTTTATATCTCATCTCACAACAGTCGTCATGTTGTTTGGAAAATACACCCAATAGTTGTAGGGAGTATTAGTGTACCCCACAAATATCCAAATCTCAGTTGTTGGTTCGAGCTTCTTCCTAGCGTCTTTGGCCACATGCACATAAATAGATTAGCCAAAAATCTTAAAATGTGAAACTTCAGGTTTCTTACCAGTAAAAATCTCCTCTGGTGTACTCATGCCAAGTATCCAATGAGGACAATGATTTTGCACAAATAGCCTTATGTTGCATGCCTCTGCCCACAGATGTAATGGTAGTCCCTAATGATGCAACATCGCTCGTATTGCACCCACAATTTTTCTATTCTTCTGTGACCCCATTTTGTTGTGGGTTATGAGGCACAATCAACTTTCTTTGAATTCCTTCTTTTCTATAGAAGTTCTTGAATTCATTGGAGATGTACTCACCACCATTTTTTCTCAAAATATCATTCGCATGCTTCCCCGTGACTTTCTCCACCAGTGCTTTGAAGTCAAGAAATTTTGAGAACGTCTCATCTTTATTCTGCATGAAGTAGATCCAGTACTTTCTATAAAAATCATCAACAAAGATCACATAGTACTTATAATTTGCTGTCAAAGCAGTAGAGAATGGTCCACTCATGTTTGAGTGAAATCTCTCAAGGATTTTTGAAGCTCGGTTCTCCTTCTCGTGAAAAGTGGCCTTTGCATACTTCCCCATAGTGCATCCCTTGAATGTGTCTAACTGTGCAAGAGTACCCTTGGGAAGACCCGTAGAAATCTGTTTCATGACCTTCAAGGCTTCGTGGTGTAGATGGCCCAATCTCCTGTGCCATAACTCACCCTCATCCCAGCTCACCACTTTTTCCACCTTACCCATCAATGTTGGGAAGCCATCTACATCAAGTTTATAAAGATTCTTCAGAAGAATCCCAATACTCTTGGCTTGTCTTGATGCTTTGTGTCGAAGGAAATCTTTTCCTTCATTGAAAACAACATCAAAGCCTTTATCCTCCAAAATTGCGACTGAGACCAAATTTGTCTTCAAGCTTGGTACATGCATTACATCTTTTAATTGAAAGGGTTTAACTGATTGTCTCTGGAAGGTAGCTGTACCAATCCCGGTAGCACTATACTGCCCGTCATCACCCATTTCTATATGCATCTGGAGGTCCTTCTCCTCCAATATAATGAAAATATCTTTGTCTCTCGTCATGTGAAAGGATGCACCACTATCAAAGTACCACACCGATCCCATTGCACTTGACACCATGCATGCAATGAGCGAGAAGTCAAGCTCAAATTGCGAGGCCAAATCCTCACCAGCTGTAGATCCCGAAGCCTTCTTGTTCTTCTTCTTTTGTGGACAATTAGTGGCATAATGTCCATGATCGTGACAGTGAAAACACTTCACTCTGGACATGTCATGCTTCTTTCCATATTTTCCAAACTCAGATTTGTAATGAAATTTCTTTCCTTTCCCCTTCTTCGCCTTGGCAGCCAAAGAGAAATCTTCTTCATCATCATTCTTAGATGAATATCCATCCATGGTATTCTACCTGAATTCTTCTTGCACCAAATCCGACCAAAATCGTTCCTAATCTAGCAGGTTTTCCCTTCCATAAAGAGAGTCTTGATAGCTATGCCAACTCTTGGGAAGTCTAGAAGAGCTAGGCTCACCAAGTCATCATCTGTGACAGTAATTCCAATTCTCCCAAGCTAATCATGAAATTGGAAAAACTTTGTTAAATATTCGGAATGGTGTCGCCTTTCTCCATCTTGATTTTCCTGAGCTTATCCTTCAATGCCAATTTTCTATGATCACTTATGCTCTGAAAGAGATCTGCCAAAGCTTTCCACATTGCATATGGTGTCGCTTTTCCATGGAGACTTGAGACAGTGTGGTCTCGTACTCCCTCTAGTAAGATCCTCCTTGCCTTTGCAACCTTCTTTTGCCAAGCATTAGGATTTGCAACATCTGCTATAGCGGGTTTGGGAACATCATTATCATTGAATTCTTTCAACCCATTGTCCTCCAGTACTACCTCCATATTGTCTTTCCACAAAATATAGTTAGAGCTTCCCTTGAGTGCATACTCCAATCTCAAGCCATTGAAAGCCATTTCGATCCTGATTCTCCTGTCACACCAAGAATACTTTTGCAAATTCGAATTCTATTCAGTCACAAAATCAGATTCTCCTCCACTATAGTGATTTCCTATGCTCTGATACCATGTAGAAATTGTACAAACATATGCATATCAATTGATTCAATCCGATCAAGAAATGTAATAAAGAGAGATATTGAATCTTTCTATAAATCAATTGTGGAAATTAAACACAATCGCCAATCACATTAAGTAAAGAAAGAAGAAAATAAAACCACAACACAGATATTTTCTCAGGGAAATCTTACTGCTCAAAACCTCTCTATCTTCTATTGTATATTCACCATGGAATCATGAAACAATTACAATGCACTCTTCTCACAAGAGTCTCCTACACTCTCACAACTGTCTCACACTGTCCCAGACAAAATCGACCAACAATTAGCCAATTTTTAGCCTCTAAACATCCTGCCTTGCTTGCGTAATTCCTGATGAATGCAATCACTATTCTTTAGGAATTTTGGCCTTCCAAAACTGTGCAAGGATCATGGGAAATCCAATGGATGTTTGGTTGCATGCGGGCAACCTAATAATCACACAACTGATAGTTAACATACCTTTAACCTTTGTCTCAACTGAGTCTACACTGGAACTGACATGCATGTAGCTATTAATAGTAAACCATCAGTTGCATGGCAGATCACTGATTTTGAATTAAATAATATTTAATTCACTTGATCTCTCACTAGTGTAACAACCAATTACAACTAGTTCAACTGACTCTAACTCACCTAACTGAGTTAAGTGATTACTCATGCATTAAACTAATGCACCAACTGCAATTTGAACTTCATAACTAATAGAATTACTCTGCATGACTCACCAACCACACTCAACTTGAAATACATGAGCTAATTGAGTTTATCACACTCAGTTAAATATTACAAGTGATTATGAGATAAGATTACATTTTATTGTACAATTTAATAAAGGGAAAATTAAATTCGACACTGCACCAATTTAATTAATTAAATTTGGCCTACACACTAATGTATCGCTAGGACCTGTCAATCTCACACTAGTGTGTGTGTTGCAATTTCTTGTTGGACTTCAACATTGTGCTAGGGGGAGGAGACATGCTAAAAAATCCATTCATCTTAGGGCTGGTGTTGCCCAGGATGGCTGCAATCCTCAGGTGATTTTGAATGCTTATATGCCCCTGGGTTGCAACTCCTAAAGTCATAAGTCAAGCCTATAGGACCACAAAAAGATTGACAAAAAAAAAAAACCTCCACGTATGCCACCACACATGCCACCACCATCATCATAGAAAACAAAGCAGGGATATGACATCCATATGATATGTGAATGTCATAGAAGTTGTTGGGTAGTGTAGTTACATATTAAATGACCAAGAGGATACATGATGAGTTATTTTTCATGTCATTTTTTTCTTAGGAAGAAAAACTTGGAGTTTTTGGCAGGAATAACCTATATTGGTTGTAAATAATAACAATAGTTATCGTTACTTATATGTTGAGGTACACCTTATACCTAAAGAAATTCCTAAAGCCTCATGTCATTAGACATAACTACTAGGAAGATCATATAGTGCACTATATAAATAAGGGTTCAAGTAGATATAGCAATATTAATAAATAGTTACTTTAGAGCCATCAAATATCCACACTAAATCTAGGATGTGCTATGTAGTTTATATAAATAAAGTTTCCTAATGTATAGAAAAACTATAGAATATATTTTCTAAAATACAACAGAAATCTAGCCATCTCAACCCACTTACTAGAAGCATGCAAGATGATATATTTTCCATGATAAAAATTCCATGTAGCATTTAAAATACCAAAGAGTGGTATAAGCATACTAATTGTTTGGGGACTTAATTGCAACTAGAGGAACTCTCAAAATTGAAAAGACACAAAATATTTGCAAAGTATCATTTAGAAAAATACTTCCCATCCCAACACATTGGAATACTTATATCCCATTTTCTCAATCTTGAGACTGACGTCAGTCGACCCAAGAAATAACCTATAGAAGTTTGTGAATAAATATATAGATGTTACATTTTTGGACTGGGATGCATCAAACACTACACCATACTCAGGATTTTCGATCTTGTGGTCTATGTTAAACATTTTTGGGAAAAATTGGTGGCATTCTTATCTCCTTGTGATAATTTATATTCTATAGTTATTGATTTAACAATGGAAACCGAAGAAAATTTAGTTTTTTATAGACTCCCAAGAGATCTATGTCCAAATTTATTAACGGTTCATGCACTAGCACCCCAAATTTTTTGGTAGGATTGTCTTACCCTATTGTTATAAAAAAAAAATCTGATCATTGTACTCACCTCAAATTTAAGTGTCATCCCATTTCATGTTACACTAACACATTAGGAACAAATTTATTGGCAAATAAGTCCTACAAACACTAGTCTCGGACTATCAAGATGTAATTAAAACTCCAAATATCCTTTTTTGTCACCAATAATCCCCACATGAACATAATCCATTCCTGAAATGATGGAAGCGATTTATTTCTCTCACAACAATATCATGACCAACAATCCTAGAAATCAACTTAATGGAAGTGTGGAAATCACCACACACATGAAGGGTTTTGATGACTCAAAGTGTTGTCCCTGGTGGAGTGCTAAGAAGCCCAAAAGAAACAACCAACATTTCACTATGATGGCCAATAAGTTATCTGTTCTATGTCTCATCTAGATCATGCAATACAAATTTTCTTTCTGGTATATAGCCTATTACCTCCATTTTTCTAGTTAATTCATCCAAATTTTCATATATCTCTTGCATTTGTGGGTGTGACATGTCTCTCATTAGAACATTGTGCATGTGGTTAGAAACTTTAATCTAGATGCATCCTGGTTCCTTCTTCAATCCCCTCTCTTTCATCAATTTTTTTACAATCACTACATCATCCCACTTACCAGGTGCAACAAATATGTTAGACAAGATGACATACATAAAAACATCTTCTAGTTCTAGGTTGATAATAGATTTTGTTTCCTTTTTTCCTAGATCTATATTACCATAAATTTTTCATTCACCAATAAAACTCTGCCATAACTTAGTACCATGCTCAAATGATACAGTATTGATAAAGTCCTTGGCTTTGTCAAGATGGCGAGCACGCCCAAGAAGATCAACCATGCAGTCATAATGCTCTATACTTGGTATGATACCATGATCTTCACACATCGAATCAAAATATAGTTGGCCTTAAGTTACCAAACCTACATGCCTACATGTTGAGAGAACACCATTGAATGTACTGGAATTTCGCTTAATAACTTGTATTATCACCAAAAAAGTGACCACTTAGCCATGTCTTAATAGGTTTATTGAAACACACCATGTAGGATGGGTTTTCCCATATTAAACCCCACTTTCACATTAGGAAATAATTTAGTGAACCATTTTCCTAAATTATTTCTCATTAAAATCCAAAAACCCCATCACAATAATTAAATAAATCATTATTTATTTATAAATAAATAATGATTTATTTAATTATTGTGATGGGGTTTTTGGATTTTAATGAGAAATAATTTAGGAAAATGGTTCACTAAATTATTTCCTAAGGTGAAAGTGGGATTAAGATGGTTTCCCCTCGTATCCTCTTGGTTTATATCAAAATTTCCCCATCGCTATTGCTGGAAATATGGTCATGATTGATATTGAAGTTGTTGAAGCCCATTTATATTATAACCTCCTTCTTTGTCGTAGTTACATGCACGCCATGTATTTCATCACATCATCTGTTTTTCATAATATTTTCTTTCCCCATGATGGAAATATCGTCACCCTCGATCAACCGAATTACTATGACCCTCAGTCTCATAATTCTCCTCAGAATACCATTTCATCAATGGCGAGAAACAAGACCATGGGCCTACCTTTACCGATGTTTCCCATGGAGTCTATAAAGATTCCACGCTGCTTGGGGCTTATTATGTCCCACTGCCTATTAATACTGAGCCTAGCTCTTGAAGTGTATGCATTATTCAATCGTCACATGCTACCAACATGCAATCTAGTATGTCTTCCCAGTAGCTAGCTCCTCCATAATCTGCTACTCAATACTTAGCTCATCCTTCAGTAATAATTCCTCCAGGTCAATTCCCTTCAGGAAATTTTCCTCTAGGTCACCCTCCCCAAGGAGGAGTTCATTATGTTCATTACCCTTTTTATCAGATACCTTTCTAATTCCCGCCACCAAGAATCATTCTACTCTTGTAATGGCTATGTTGAGTCTCTATAACATGAATTTTGGGATCCTGTTTGGTACATCAATTCTCCTACAAACACTCAGCCCGACCAACTCAAACCTTACATGGATTTTACTCTGGTTCAAACCATACCTACCACCCCTTCCTTTGCTTCAATTCCACATAAACCTCAACTGGAAGCTACTATTGTTGTGAAAGCATGTGCTGAGGGGGAGGGGGGGGGGGGCGGGGCGGGAAAAGCCCAGAAAAAAGGGGGTCAAAGACAAGGAAGCCCAAGTGACAACCACTCTTAGTAAACCACATAAGCCTACTCCTCCAAGTGATTTGTGTGATGTTCCTAGGCATGGCACCAATAATTGTCCTGATTTATCCCATGTTAAGAGTGTGGTCCCAAATACTCAACCCAATCCTAATATTCTTGAGGTGCAAGTCACTTTACTCGAGTCTGCCAAGAAAAATAAATTGTTACGCAAAAACTACCCTTAAGATTTGTGCGATATGTACGGAAATTGTTCCCATCATTGTCCTCATCCTGAATACTTTCACAATATTCTCCTTTTCCTTCTCAAATTAGCTTCCACGCATAGTGACTTTGCTTCTTCTCTACCTACGGGTTCTGTTACCAATTCTTCACCAAGAAAAGTGTAGAAAATATCTAACACAACTATGATACCATGTAGAAATTATATCAATGGATTCAATCCAATCATGAAATGTACTAAAAAAATATACCGAATCCTTCTACAATATTTGCGGAATATAAAACACGATCACTCAATCACATGCAAGTAAAAGAAAGGAAATTATCAATCACAAAACACAATATGTTCTTGGGGAAAGCACTTGATAAAAACCCCTCTATCATATATTGTACATATTCAAAGAATCATGAAAAAATACAATGCTTTCTCACACTGAGAAAATCCTGACTGTCTCACTTTGATCCTGCTCAAAACCATCTAGCAATTCTTAGGCAAAATTGACCAACACTTAGCGAATTCTCAACCCTTCCTTAGCCCAACCTTCCTCATGCAATCCCTAGGAAATTAATCCTTATTAAATAGGATAATCGACCTTCCATGACTGTTCAATCCCTATGGAGCCTTTCTCTGAATTTATAACTACACCTGCGCAATTCGCCAAAAATACAATTAATAGTTTACTTGTCTTTAACATTTGTCTCAAATGGGTTGTCATCAGAATTTACATGCATGTAGCTATTAATAGTGAATCATCAGTTACTTGGTAGATCACTACTTGTGAATTAAATCTATTTTAATTCACTTGAACTTCCACTAGCTCATCAAACAATTAGAACTAGTTAAACTTATTTTAACTCAATTAATGCGAGTTAATTGATCCCACTCACACCATTCTAGTGCTACAACTGCAACTAGACCCTGTAAATAATAGAATCACTCTACATGCCTATCCTTTGACCCTCAAATCAAAATTATTGAACTAACTAAGTCTATCACACTTAGTTAACTATTACAAGCTGTTATGAGATAATATTACAGTTTACTTTTAATTTATTTAAGGATAATTATATAAAAAGCCTCACATGGTAACGATTTTTTGGGTGCCATTTTCTAGATTTTGTTTCTTGATGCCAATTTCATTGTTTCTTTTTGCAAATTTCAACACTCCCTCTCAACAAGAAAGGAATAAATCTGTCCTGATCTAGTACCTTTGGAATGTTCTTGTCTGCAACACTTCTCTAGTGTTGCTTGCACATGCAACTCTCCTGAAACTAAATAGCCTCCAAGCACCTAAATCAGTATAATGTATTTGTCATCATAGTCTTATGACTGCTACTAGTTACTACACATGTCTACTGGAATCTCTCCGCTGCTACTGACATCTGCATCCATGCACTTTGCACTGCTGCCAACTCGGATCTGCGCTCCAGTATCCGACACCTATCACTTTGATTTATGTCCTCTTGACATCTAACTACATCAATATAATCGACCCTTCCAGCTACTACTGTATTGTGGGCTCCTCGTAGCCAAGTTCAATCCATGAGACACACCATCTCAATGGACCATGCCCAAATTTCTTCTTGGGACCATATATGCACATCGCCCCACCTCACACCTAGAGGTATAACTGCCTGAACTCCCTCTGCCCATTTGGCTTGAAATTTCCCCTTCTTGGAGGTCTATGCTTCAGTGGAATCTTCCACTCGGCCTCCTTTATACTTCTCCAATTGTGGTTGCTCCACAACCTTCTGAGACTACTTCTGAGGATGCATTTTGAGAGATAATTGCTCCCTGTCAACCACCAAGTCATTAACCACTGATTTTCTCCTCAAAGCCTTGAATTCATCCTCAACCTCAGGTGCATATAGGTTCTTGCTCTTGAACTGATATGCTTCACCTGTCCTGTGGCTGTGTCTTTAAGGAACACCTTTCCTTTTCTAAACATCACCTTATAACCATGGTCTTCCAATACCACTACGGAGACAAGATTCTTCCCTAGGCCTAGAACATACAAAACATCTGCTAGTCTGAGAGGGGAGCCAGACTCCCCCTGAAAGGTAGTTGTACCTATCTCGGTCATGCTATTCCTCCCATCATCTCCAATCTATATTTTCTGCTGGAGGTCTTTCTCCTCCAAGTCACTGAAGAGATCTTTATTCCCCGTCATATGGAACGAGGCACCACTGTCTAGATACCACATGCATGCAATGAGATTAAAATCAAGCTCGAACTGTGAAGCCAATGCTTCACCCACTGCAACTGCATTCTCCTTCTTGCATTCCTTCTTCTATGGAAAATTTGAAGCATAATTCCCATGCTTGTGTTGATCAGTGGTTGTCATTGATGTCAACCCAAGCAGCACCAGGGGCTAACCCAATATTGCATGGGAATTTTGACCTACCCAATTAATATATTCTGGGTCAATAATGCTTTTTATGGTTTCTACTTGTCGATATGTTTCCATTGATATATGGCACACCACGTAATTCTTCACGGTTTGAGAGATATTCATGTTTGAAGTTTGTAACCCTAGTTAGTGGGATAAAACCCCATGGGGTTGGGGCATGGGTCATTGAAAAGTCATAATTAATATTTTTTATGCTCCTAAAATCCCTCCCACGTTCACTTGTTGAAGCCCCTATCAACTTAAGCATTCATATAAATTGTGATCTTCATTTCCTCCTTATGCAAGGGATTCAACCATCTGAAATAGGTCATCGTGGCATTTTCACTCTAATTTTTTTTCTACGAAGGTTCAGAAGCTAAAATTTTTATGAGGTGAAGATGAAATCCTGAGGAAGCTGCAGTAAATATTTTAGATCAAGATGCATAATATTTTTGGAGATATGATCTGTGGAAGTCAGGGTTTTTGCAGGCTCCTGAAATTCATATCAAAGAAGTGACCTTGGTAAAATCGTCATAACTCTCTCTGAGTATCAGATTAGAATTACGTAAAAATAGAAAATAGTGCACAGTATGCACTTTTAGCTCTATCAATTTTAGAGCCAAATGAAGAAACAGTGACACTTGGCACGCCATAAAAGTGCGCTCTGCTGAAACAGTCCATTATTAGGGCATTGTGAGAGATTGGGCATAACTCTTTCTTGAAGAATCCAAATTGGGTCAAACCTATGGCATTGGAAAGAAGACTCATAGGACTACTACAGGACCAAAAATCAGATATTGAGGATCTGAAATAACAGAGATACACCAGATTCAATATCGAGCTCCTAGAAGGCAAGAAAAAGCTAGATCATGTGTTGTCAAGGGTTGCAAAGGACCATAATTTCTATGGCAGCAAAGCAAAGCAAGGTGCAGCAGAGGGTAGCATGATAAGAGAAGCAACCAAGGTGCATAACAACAGCAAGAAGTTCATCATATGAAGTATTCAAGTGGGCAGCACTGCATACAATCATTGTAAAGGTATCATTGTACTTAGTCATTATAAATACATTATTGTACAAATTGTACTAGTATCTATCTACCAAGGGCTGAAGAGGCAGTGTTGGGAGGTCTAGGATCATCATTAGGTGGTTGTGTCAAAGTTGGGGTTATATTCTAGTATATCGTATTCTTCTACATCATTCTATATCATTGTAAAGTGGACCATTTTCCCTGGTACGGGAGTCCATTCTTCTTTTATTCTTCTATAGGGTGGTAGGGTGGTGCTAGGGTGAGTTGTAGCTCTTTCGGTGTTGGGGCATTTGTTCAGTTGACTACTGAAGAATCTTAGGCGTTGGAGCATCCATCTATTGGTAGCTGGAGAAGAATTATTTTTTAGATTCTAGGAAGTTGGATCTTTATTTTCAATTGGATTTGAATATTAAAGAATTATTAGAAAAGCATTAGGTGGTTTTTGTCCCAGAGTGGGTTTCCACCTTAAAAATTGCATGCATTTGTGTTCCTCTTGTTTGCTGCTATAATTGTACAAACACTGATAATAATTGAAGATTACCTAATGCTCTAATTGAAAGGAATACTGATTCACCCCCCCCCCCCCAGTATTTCCAACAATTGGTATCAAAGCTTGTTTCCTTCAATAGAAATTTAACAGCTGGAAGAAGGTCATGGAGCATACCAAGAATGGTGTACCTCTATTCAATGAAAATAATTATGCACTTTGGAAAGGAAGAATGGAGGTGTATCTCTTGGCGCAAGGTTATGAAGTATGGGACACTGTTCAAAATGGATTTACATCAACCGCGGATGAACAAGGTAAGAATAATTTGGTAAATGATGCAAAAGCAAAGAATATTATTATCAGTGGACTTATTGAATCTGCTTATCATAAGGTGTTGGGTTGTAAAACCACTAAAAATGTATGGGACAAGCTTTAGAATATATATGCAGGTGACTCAAATATCAAAGAAGCAAAGCTTCAAATCTATAGAGAAAAATTTGAGCAACTCGTAATGACGTAAGATTGCAACATCGTTTACATACTTTCAATACGTTGATGAAATAACCAATACTCGGAAGGATTGGGAGAGCCAGCTTGATGAGAAGACTATTATACCAAATTTTAACTTATCAGGAGGGTCAACCCAAATGTATTGGTCTTAGAATACAGTGAAAATCTGGACAGACTCAGTAAAGAGGAATTACATGGAGTTCTCATAGCATATAAAATGAGACTTGATGAAGAAGGGGGTACTTTGTATATAGAAACTGTGTTCATTGCATATAAGAAAACTAATAAGGATAAAAAATCTTCAATTGAAAAGACATGCACCCGCAAGTGTGAAGAAAAGGGAGAGGATGAAGAAGGTCTTTCAAATGAAGAATATGCTTACTTCACGAGAAAAATACAAATTGGTAAGGGAAAATTCAAAGATAAAATTCCATTGATATGTTTTAGCTATAATGAGGTTTGGAATTTTGCGTCAAAATGTCCAAACAAAAGTAATGGCAACTGAAAAATAAAGAAAGGCTTTCAGAAATTCAACAAGCAAGGATCCAAAAGGAACTTTATCTCTAAATAATATAGCTCATCATCCTATGAAGACAATGATAGTGAAGAAGAAGCCAATGAGAGAGTATTGTTTATGACCAAGCACAATAAACCCAAGCACAATAAGCAAGAGGAAGGAGGTCAAACAAAACTAAGAAGAAGGATGGACCAGAGACAAATTTTATGAGGAAGCAATGAAGGTTATGAAAGATCTCAAGGCAGAGAGGATCCGTTCCAAAACTCTTGAAGAACAAGTTCAAGGTCTCAAAATTGAAGTTCAAGAACACAAATGCATTAGAGAGTCACTTCGAAATAAGTTGGAAGAAAGCAACCAAGAATGGGAAGAATTAGAAGCCGAAGTAGTCTCGCTGCGTGAGGAATTGGAGAAAGGAAAAACTATCCAAAAATATGCCAACAGCTCAAGGGAATTGGAAGAAATCATCAAAAATCAACGATCTTACACTGAAAAAACTAGCATTGGTTACAAAGAAGAAGAAGCAGGACCTTCTACAACAAAATACAATGAACGTATGAGATCTAACATGCATGTAGACTTCATTGGACAAGATTCGCAAGAACAACCTTGGAAGACAATTCATCCATGAAAATTTCCATCCAGGTACCAACATATTTTTTCTGGCTACTGTCATTCATGTGGAAAATTTGGTCATAAATCTGTAGAATGTCGCACGTACCCTGGGAACGAATACAATTCTAGGAGATTTGTCAAATATGAACCTCCTAGGGCTCAGCGAAACATCAATAGATTTTAACATTTAAGAAATAATATTGAATGTTACAAATGTCAACTTTGAATATAGGAGCAGAGAGACTGGCAGATTTGAAAATCCTTCCCTCTGCAGAATCTTCGAGCCATTTAATGAACGAAGAAGTGGAAGAAGAAGAAGACTGGAGCACTGTGTTCTACTCAAGGCTCAAAAAATAGTATTGTGTGGTATGTTAACAAGAAGTTCAACGAGCATAGACTGAGATAGAAAGAAATTTGGATTTCCAAAGAGAAGAAGGATGGAAATCCATATCCTCTTCGAATGGCGGATCTTCGAAGAAAGTTATAGATCGTGTACCATCACTTAAAGTAAAAAGATGGTTAAGGTACAAGAATGTTCTATTGGTTGAAAACATGAATCACAATCTGCTCAGTGTTGGAAAAATGTGTGATCAAGGACACACAATGCTATTCAACTCCACAAAATGTGAAATCAAGAAAAAAAGGTATGGTAAAATTGTGGCTACAAGAAGTCAAGCTCCAAATGACATATATGTTATGGATGAAGCAACTAAAGCATGTCTACTAGCTAAAGAAGATGAAAGTTGGTTATGGCACAAACGAATGGGTCACATAAACTTTGAAAATCTTGTCAAGATAAGCAAAAAGGAAGTAGTACGAGAAATGCCGAAAATCTAAAAACTTTCCAACACACTATGTGAGGCACGTCGGCATGGCAAGTAGACAAAAGTCCAATTTAAAACAAAAGAACACTTTTCATCACATCCATTGGAATTGATACATACTGATCTATGTGGTCCTGTGAGAACAAAAGGCTTAGACAGAGAATTATATTTCATGTTAATGATATATGACTATACCAGGATTACAGCCATCAGTTTCCTAAAGAAAAAATCTGAAGCATTTGAGTGCTTTAATATCTACAAGGAGTTGGTTGAAAATGAAACTAATTTGAAAATAAAGTGTTTAAGATCAGATAATGGTGGAGAATTCACTTCCAAATTATTTCAGCAATACTGTGACGAAAATGGAATAAAAAGGCAATTTTCAATAGCACGAACACCTCAGCAAAATGGAGTTGCTGAAAGAAAGAATAGAATTGTACAGGAAATGGGTAGAACAATGTTGAAGGACTCAAAATTGGATGAAAAATTATGGGTTCAAGCAATTGATACGGCAGTCTTCATTATCAACCGAAGTCTTCTCAGAAATAATTGCAACAAGACCCCATATGAATTATGGAAAGGAAAACCAGCTAATGTAAAATATTTCAGAATCTTTAGAAGCAAATGTTATATCAAAAGAGAAGATCAAAATTTGGGTAAGTTTGAATCATGTGTTGATGAAGGTATCTTTGTTGGTTATTCACGCAAAAGAAAGGCCTATAAATGCTATAATCTAAGATGAAAATAGATAGTGGAGAGCATAAATGTTACATTTGACGAAGATGGTGCTCTAGAGAGTAATGATGAGGATCTAGAATCTTTGAAACTTGATACAAAGGCTGAAAAAGACACAGATAAAATTGTAGAACAAGAAGCAACTATCAACGAGGAAGAAGTAAATAATGATCATCAAGATATACTAGAACAAACACAAGAAGCTCCTCCAAGGAGAACAAAAGAGTGGATTCAAAAGAACCATCCATAAAATCAAATCATTGGTGACATAAATGAAGGTCGACAACTTCGTTCATCACAACATGCTCACGTTTCTTTTCTAGCAACCTTTGATCCTAGTATTTTTGAGGAAGCCAGCCAGAATGAACATTGGGTAGCAGCCATGAATGAATAATTGGATCAAATTGAGAATAATAACACCTGGGAATTAGTTCCACGACCAAAAGATAAAAATTTCATTGGGACTAAATGGGTGTTCAGGAGAAAATTGAATGAAGATGGGAAGGTTACCAGAAACAAAGCAAGATTGGTTTGCAAAGGCTATGCACAAGTGGAAGGAATTGATTTCGACGAAACATTTGCACCAGTTGCCAGAATGGAAGCCATCCGAATGTTTCTCGCCTATGCATGTTCAAGAAAATAAAAGTCTACCAAATGGATGTTAAGTCAACATTTTTGAATGGAGAATTAGAAGAATAAGTTTACATCGAACAACCTGGAGGTTTTCTACTCTCACAAAAAGAAGACTATGTCTGCAGGTTAAAGAAGGCTCTATATGGTCTCAAGCAGGCTCCTAGAGCATGGTATGCTCATCTTGATGGATATCTATGTCAACAAGGGTTCAATAAAGGTACTATTGATAGCAATATTTATGTACAAATAGATAAAGATAATTTAACAATTGTTGAGGTATATGTGGATAATATAATATTTGGTAGCAATGATGATCTACTAAGTAAGAAATTTTCTAAAAAGATGCAAATTGAGTTTGAGATGTATTTACTTGGTGAGCTGACATACTTCTTAGGGCTTCAAATGTCTCAGCAAGAGAAAGGAATATTTATATGTAAAGCCAAGTACATCAAGGAAATGCTCAAGAAATTCAAAATGGAAGATTGCAAACCCGTCCTTACTCCGATGGTAACAGGTTGCAAATTGAGCATAGACGAATCATCTAAGGATGTGGATCAGAGGTTGTACAGATCTATTATTGGTAGTCTTCTATATGTAACAGCCTCTCGGCCAGATTTTATGCAAGCAGTTGGACAAGTAGCAAGATTCCAAGCAGCACCAAAAGAATCACATATTATTTCCGTCAAAAGAATTCTTTGATATCTAAAGGGCACAGAAGAATATGGCTTGTGGTATCCCAAGGGTAACAATCTCATTATTCAAGCCTTTACAGATGTAGATTGGGCAGGAAGCGTTGATGATCGTAAGAGTACTAGTGGAGTAGCATTCTATCTAGGTGGTTTTCTCATATTATGGTTGAGCAAAAAGCAAACTTCAATCTCGTTATCTATAGCAGAAGCAGAATACATTGCAGCAACATCATGTTGTACTCAATTCCTTTGGATGAAACAAAATTTGCAAGATCTTCAAGTACAATTCACTGAGCCCATTCCCATATTATGTGACAACACTAGTTCCATCAACATCTCCAATAATCCTATCATGCATTCAAAAACAAAACACATTCCAATCAAATATCATTTTGTTAGAGAACAAGTCGCTGAAAAGAATATCAAACTTGAGTATGTTTGTACAAAAGAACAAATTGCTGATATCTTCACTAAACCTTTACCTCGTGAAGCATTTGAATATCTTTGTCAAAATCTTGGGATACTCCCAAGTTCTCATTAGATTATAGGTCTGCAGGACGTTTGTGTGTTAGGGGGAGTGGAAGTGTGTATAGGTCTGCAGGATGGTTGTGTGTCTGCGGGAGTGGAAGTGTGTACAGGTCCGCAGGATGGTTGTGTCTTAGGGGGAGTTACCCTTTGCCATTAATGTCAAAGGGGGAGAGAATGTTGTAGGAAGAGGTGTCATGATCGCAGGGGGAGTACTTGTGTTGCCATCAATGCCAAAGGGGGAGATTGTTGATCAACAGTTGTCATTGATGTCAACCCAAGTAGCACCAGGGGCTAACCCAATATTGCATGGCAATTTTGACCTACCAAATTAATATATTCTGGGTCAATAATGCTTTTTATGGTTTCTACTTTTCGAGATGTTTCCATTGATATATGGCATGCCATGTAATTCTTCACGGTTTGAGAGATATTCATGTTTGAATTTTGTAACCCCAATTAGTGGGCTAAATCCCCATGGGGTTGGGGCATGGGTCATTGAAAAGTCATAATTAATACTTTTTATGCTGCTAAAATCCCTCCCAAATTCACTTGTTTAAGCCCCTCTCAACTTAAGCATTCATATAAATTTTGATCTTCATTTCCTCCTTATGCAAGGGATTCAGCCATCTGAAACATGTCATTGTGGCATTGTCACTCTAATTTTGTTTCTACGAAGGTTCAGAAGCTGAAATTTTTATAAGGAGAAGCTGAAATCCTGAGGAAGCTACAGTAAAAATTTCAGACCAAGGTGCACAATATTTTTGGAGATATGATCTGTGGAAGTCATGGTTTTTGCAGGCTCCTGAAATTCATCTCAAAGAAGTGACCTTGGTAAAATCATCATAACTCTCTCTCTAAGTATCATATTGGAATTATATAAGAAGTAGCATATATTGCACAATCTTTACTTTTCTCTCTATGAATTTTAGAGCCAAATGAAGAAACATGGGGACGTGGCATGCCGTACAAGTGCGCTCTTCTGAAACAATCCATTATTAGGGCATTGTGAGAGATTGGGCATAACTCTTTCTTGAAGAATCCAAATTGGGTCAAACCTATGGAATTGGAAATAAGACTTGGAGGAATACTACAGAACTGAAAATCAGATATTGAGGATCTAAATTAACAGAGATACACCAGATTCAATATCAAGGTCCTATAAGGCAAGAAAAAGCTAGATCATGTGTTATCAAGGGTTGCAAAGGACTTGAATTTCTATGATAGAAAATAAAAGCAAGGTGCAGCAGAGGGTAGCATGACAAGAGCAGCAACCAAGGTGCATAACAGTAGCAAGAAGTTCATCATATGAAGTATTCAAGTGGGCATCACTGCATAAAATAATTGTAAAGGTATCATTGTACTTAGTCATTGTAAGTACATTATTGTACAAATTGTACTAGTATCTATTTGCCAAGGGTTGAAGAGGCAGTGTTGGGAGGTCTAGGATCATCATTAGGTGGTTGTGTCAAAGTTGGGGTTATAGTCTAGTATATCTTCTTCTTCTACATCATTCTATATCATTGTAAAGTGGACCATTTTCCCTGGTACGGGAGTCCATTCTTCTTTTATTCTTCTATAGGGTGGTAGAGTGGTGCTAGGGTGAGTTGTAGCTCATTGGGTGTTGGGGCATCCATTCAGTTGACTACTGAAGAATCTTGGGCATTGGAGCGTCCATCTAGTGGGAGATGGAGAAGAATGCTTTTCTAGATTCTAGGAAGTTGGAGCTTTATTTTCAATTGGAGTTGAATATTAAAGAATTATTAGAAAAGCATTAGGTGGTTTTTGTCCCGGAGTGGGTTTCCACCTTAAAAACTGTGTACATTTGTGTTCCTCTTGTTTACTGCTATCATTGTACAAACAATGATAATAATTGAAGATTAACTAATGCTCTAATTTAAAGGAATATTGATTCACCCCCTCTACGATGTTTCCAACAACTTGTGACAGTGAAAACATCTGATCTTGGACAATTCTCTCTTGCCCTCTTCGACCTTGGGATTTATTTCCCTTGGAATTATTTCCTTTTCCAACTAATGCATAATATTCTTCTTTGTTGGTGCTGGAGGACCCTTCTTTTGTGCTCTGCCTTATCTCTTCTATTACCAAGTTGGACCACAAACGCTCCCAGTCTGGTAACTTATCCCTCCCATTCACAGAGTCCTAGTAACTATGCCAGCTCTTGGGAAGGCCTAGAAGTGCTAAGATCACCAAGTCATCATCGACTACAATAAGACCAACACTTCCAAGATCATCTCAACATTAAGTGAACTTCACCAAGTATGTTGGTACCAAGAGTCTATGTTACTAAATATGGTCCCCTTATTGTTGTTAGTGCTGCTTATGTGTGTGTGTGCTGTCTGTGAGAGGAACACTGTTATTATTGTGCCCTTAAATCATTATTGTTAGGTCGGCTAGGATTACATTGTGGCCCCACTAGGATTACATTGTATTTTATGGACCTATATATGAACAAGTTGTAATTTGTGCCATCAAAGATTTTTTTTGTTCATGTAATGTGTTGGAGGGGTTTCCTAAGTCGCTTATTTGTATGGTGTTGATATATCTTTTCTTTTTGGAGGCTGGCGACTTTGGATTCACGAGGATCACTACTCCAAACGGATTAACGTGGCATTTTGCAACTATAAATTTTTTACAAAGTTTGACTGAAGTTTTGGGTCTGGCTTCGAAATCACGAGGAACATTGTTGCAAAATTTCAGAGCTTGGTTCGAAATATTTTCGGAGATATGATCTGTGGAAGTTAGGTCTTTTTTCAAGGTCCTCAATTTAATCTAAATAGGTCATCGTGGAATTTGAGCTATAAATTATTTTCTACAAAGGTTAAGAATATGAAATTTTTAGGGCACGAAGCTGAAATCCTGAGGAAATCTGTCGTAAAATTTCAGAGCTTGTTTCACAATATTTTTGGAGATATAATTTGTGGAAGGTAGTGCTTTTTCAGGCCCCTGAATTTCATCTCAAAGAGGTGATCGTGGGAAAATCTTCATAACTCTCTCTGAGCATCAGATTGGAGTGTCGTAAAAAGTGGTCATAATTACATAGAATATAGTTTATTTGCTATCAATTTTAGAGCTAAAAGATGAAATAGTGACATGTGGAAAGTTGTACAAGTTTGCTCTATTGAACTAGTCCATAATTAGGTCATTGTGGGATATTGGACATAACTTTTCCTCGGAGAATCCAAATCAAGTCAGACCTGTGGTATTCGAAAGATAATTTAGAAGGCTACCTCAGTGCCCAATTTCAGATATTGAAGAGCCACAATCACAAAGATAATCTAATTTCAATATCAAGCTCCTCAAAAGCAAGAAAAAGGTGTGTATTTTTTATCCGAATTGCATAAGTCTTGTTTGAAGAATCAATTTGAATCGATTTTAAGGGCATATTGTAGAATAGATATCAGTATTGGGTTCTAAAAAAATGCCCCGTAAAAATAATTCAACACTTGTTTAAACCTTCGAAGGCTCTACTATGACTCATGAAGATGAAGGAATTGCAACACGATCTACCAAAATTACAAGAGCAAATGCAACAAATTTCGCTCTCGCAAAGAATAACAAAAAATGAAATGGAAGTTTTGAAGAAAGGCGTGGAAACTAAGATGGATGGTTTGAAGAAAGGTGTGGAAGCTAAGATGAATGGTGTGGAATCTAAGATAGATGGCATGGGCACACTTTCCAGATCTGGATGGATAACATGGAAGCTAAGATCGATGAAAAAAATGAAAGACAACATGGAAAACAACAGAAGATAATCTACAGTGAACATGGAAAGGTTTGGAAAATTTGATACAAGAAATGTTTCCTAATGGCGAAAAGATAGTAGAGGAAACCCATGATGAGAACAAAATAAATTATAATCATGATTTCATAAAATCTAATGTTGGATGGAAGAACCACCATATTCCAAAGATGGATATGAGGAAGTTCAATGGCAAGGATCCCATAACATAGATACTACAAATAAAGCAATATTTTGATCTCAATAATGTGAAAAACACACAAAAGGTATGCATTGCAACTTTACATTTAGAACAAAATACATTTGTATGGTATCAATGGCTTTGCTCTCGTAAAAAAATTGTCACTTGGTCAATTTTTACGGAGGAAATGATAGCACATTATGAGGATACAAAGAGCAACACCTTCTTTAGCTAATTGATAAACCTCAAACAAAAGGGTTTAGTGGGGGGAGCACATTAAGGACTTCCAAAAATTGAATATAAGGGTAATTGATATTCCAGAGGAACACATGATTGATCTCTTCATGGGTACTTTAAAGGATAACATCCAACATGAAGTTCGCGTTTTGGAACCTGATTCATTGGAAAAGGCATTCAGGTTGGCAAGAAAAATTGAATGTAAAATTATGGCGACAAGGAAGCCTACCACTCAATTCTATAAAGAAGGAAGTGTTGCTATGCCTATATTTCCACAACCTACAAGGCTGACACCAAAACAATTGGAAGAAAAA
Source organism: Pinus albicaulis (assembly GCA_034641835.2). NCBI lineage: Eukaryota > Viridiplantae > Streptophyta > Pinopsida > Pinales > Pinaceae > Pinus > Pinus albicaulis. Next base: position 12,360,419 of record MU968450.1, read on the forward strand.
AGAGAAAAAGGGCTCTGCTATAGTTGTGATAGAAAATGCACTAGAGGTCATAAGTGTGCTGAGAAGAAATTATTTTACATAGATTGTGAAGAAGAAGAAGAAAATGAACAAGAAGAGGATATACACCGGGGAACCGGCCCTAGAAGAGGAAGAAATGAATCTGACCATATCGTGTAATGCATTGGTAGGAATTACCACTCCTCAAACTCTCAAGATATAAGGACATATCAAGAAGAAAAGGGCAATAGTGTTGATTGATTAAGGTAGCACCCATAATTTTATTCATTGTAAGGTAGCCAAGGAATTAAATTGTTTCCTATACCCAGCACCAGAATGTCAAGTGATGGTTGCAAATGGAGGAACTATAAATTGCTATGGGAAATGCCATAATATCAAGCTAACCATGAGAATATGTATTAGATGTTCAATGCTTTCCATTCCTATGGGAGGTGTTGATGTTGTACTAGGAGTACAATGGTTACAATCTTTGGGGACAATAGCTTTTAATTTTCAAGAACTTTTCTTGAAATTTTTTTCAGAAGGAAATGAAGTCGAATTACGGGGTATTGTAGGGAAGCTAGGAAAGATAATAAATTCTAATGTCATGAAAAAGCTTCTAAATAAATAACAACGAGGCATAATTGTACAATTATGCTCACTAGAAGTTCCAACATCAAAATCATCTATTTCTGTAGATCTCCAACAAGTCTTGGACAATCATTCCAAGGTGTTTGAAACTCCCAAAGGACTCCCACCTATTCGTGATCATGATCATGCTATTCATTTGATTCCAGGAAGTGTTCCTCCAAACATCACGCCTTATAGATATCCTTACTTCCAAAAGAGCGAAATTGAACGTATGATTGCAGAAATGTTAGAGGCGGGTATAATTCAACCTAGTCAAAGTTCTTTCTCTGCTCCCGTAGTATTGGTACACAAGAAGGATGGATCATGGCGAATGTGTCTGGATTATAGGGAGCTCAATAAGCTCACCATTAAAGATAAATTTCCCATTCCTGTGATTGATGAATTATTGGATTAATTACATGGAGCAATTTATTTTACCAAGTTGGATCTTCGTTCAGGATATCATCAAATTAGAATGAAGACTGAAGATATTCCAAAAATAGCATTTCGAACTCTTGAGGGTCATTATGAATTTTTGGTCATGCCTTTTGGCCTTACCAATGCACCTTCTACATTTCAAGGGTTGATGAATTCCATTTTCAAACCCTTCCTTAGAAAGTTTGTGCTAGTATTTTTTGATGATATACTAATCTACAGCAAGTCTTGGAAGGATCATGTTGAACATGTTGATAGGGTGCTCAAACTATTGCAGGAGAAAAAATTATATGCAAAAACATCCAAATGTTTCTTCGGAGTACAGGAGGTGGAATATTTGGGTAATATTATATCTCACAAGGGTGTTAAGGTAGACCCTAAAAAAATTAAAACCATTAAGGAATGGAAAGTCCCCACAACCATAAAGCAGTTGCGAGGATTTCTCGGGTTAACAGGGTATTATCGCAAGTTTTCTAAGAATTATGGGAGAATAGCAGCACCTCTAACAACAAAATTGAAGAAAGATGTATTTTCATGGATTCCTGAAGAAAATAAGGCCTTTGAACATCTTAAAGAGGCAATGTGCCTAGCACCGGTCTTAGCTATGCCAGACTTCACAAAAACCTTTATTGTGGAATGTGATGCCTCAAGAAATGGAATTGGTGTTGTTTCAATGCAGGAAGGAAGACCCATTGCTTTTTAAAGTCGTCCAATCAAAGGAAAGTATTTACAAAAACCTATTTATGAGAAGGAAATGTTAGCAATACTGCATGCACTAAAGAAATAGCGGACTTACCTAATGGGAAGACACTTCAAGGTAAAAACTGATCATGATAGTCTTAAACACTTTTTTGGAACAAAGACTATCTTCAGAAGAGCAGCAAAAATGGGTCACAAAGATGTTGGGTTATGACTTTGAAATAATCTACAAAAAAGGGAAACTTAATGTTGTTTCAGATGCACTCTCAAGAAAGAATGAAGAGGTGGAAGCATTGCTTTGTGCCATTTCTATTATCCAACCAGATTGGATAACCGAAGTAAGAGATGAATGGAAGAAGGACAAAGAAGTATGGACACTCATTCAAAATTTGCAGCAAGATCCTAGTACATATGATACATTTAGTTGGAAAAATGATTCTTTATGGTACAAAGATCTCTTATATATTTGTAAGAATTCCCAACTAAAACAAAAGATTATTTTGGAATTGCACACTTCTCCTTTAGGAGGACACTCAGGATTTTTAAAAACTTACCACAGGGTGAAGAAAGAATTCTTTTGGGATGGCCTTAAATCTGATATTCAAAAGTTTGTGGCGGAATGTTTGGTTTGATAGCAGAATAAAGTTGAGACAATTAAGACCCCGAGACTTCTACATCCTTTATCCATTCCAAGTCCACGTTGGGAGGAGATTTCAATGGATTTTATCACAGGTTTACCTAAGTCCGAAGGAAAGAGTGTCATCATGGTGATATTTGATAGACTTACCAAGTATGCACACTTTTTTGCATTATCTCATCCATTTAAATCAAGTACAGTTGCTACTACATTTATGGACACAATTCAAAAGCTACATGGAAACCCAAGGGTTATTGTGAGTGACAAAGATCCCATTTTTACTGGAAATTTTTGGATGGAGTTATTTTATTGTTTGGGTACTCAATTAGCTCATAGCTCATCTTATCATCCTCAATCTGATGGTCAAAATGAGATAGTAAATAAATGTTTGGAAGGATATCTTCGTTGTTTTGTATTTGATAAACAAACACAATGGGTCAAGTGGTTACCTCTCGCTTAATGGTGGTATAACACTTCCTTCCATACTGCAGCAAAAATGACCCCATTTATGGCACTTTATGGATATCATCCACCATCGATCACATCATCTTTAAGGGAAAATTCGAAGGTTCAAGCAGTGGAAGATCACATCGAGCATCAGCAAGAAGTTCTCCAACTCTTAAAGGATAACCTGAATTTGGCACAAAATCGAACGAAACAACAGGCAGATCAAAATCGCATCGAGAGAAGTTTTGATGTAGGAGATTGGGTATTTTTACGGCTTCAACCATACAAATAAATGTCCCTCAAGCAAGCTAAGAAGGATAATAAATTATCACCAAAGTACTATGGTCCTTACAAGGTGTTGCAAAAGATTGGTACTATGGCATACAAATTGGAGCTTCCTGCTTCTTCACGAGTGCATCCATTTTTCCATGTTTCATGCTTAAATAAGGTTATAGGTGAAAATCTTCCAGTTCAAACAATATTTCCAGAACTTGATGAGGAAGGAAAAATCATATTGGAACCTGAATCAGTCACGGAAACAAGAACTCGACAGCTACGGAATCGATCAATTTCAGAGTATCTCACCAAGTGGAAGAACTTACCCACTGAAGATTCGACATGGGAGGATGATAATTTTATACAAAAGAACCCATAGCTACTTAAGCGTTGAGGACAACACTTTTTTGAAGGAGGGGGGCATGTTAGGTCCCTATATTACTAGTATAGTCCCTTATTGTTGTTAGTGTAACCCCCTTATTGTTATTATTGTACCCCGTAACTGCCATATTGTTAGTATTGTGCCCTTAAATTATTATTGTTAGGTTGGCTAGGATTACATTATGGCCCCACTAGGATTACATTGTGGCCCCATGGACTCTTATATATAGAAAGGAGGTTTTGTAATTTGTATCATCCAAGAATTGTTCATTCATGTAATGTATTGGAGGTTGCCCCCTCGAAGTGGCTTATTTATAAGGCATTGATATCTCTTTTCTTCTATTTTTGGAGCTGGCTTCACAACAGTACCGTCTCGCCATCCTCCTTCTTGATATTTCTCAGCTTGTCCTTCAGTGCCAACTTCCTTTGGCCGTTGTTGTTATTAAACAGATATGTCAAGGCCTTCCACATAGAATATGGAGTCGCCTTCCCATGGAGATTTGAGACAATATGATCTCGAACTCCCTCTAACAAGATCCTCCTCACCTTCGCTACTTTCTTCTGCTATACATCAAGAATTTGGGCATCCGCTGCTGCGAGCTTGGGAATATCATTATCTATGAATTCCTTCAACCCATTTTCCTCCAACATGGCCTCCATCCTATCCTTCCATGCAATATAATTTGAACTAAAATCAAGTGCATATTCGAGTCTCAAGCCATTGAAAGACATCTTGATTTGCTTCTAGCTCCAAAGAAAGTACCTACAAATTTGAATATTTTTCAACATTAAGTCAATTTCCTCTCCACTATTGTGATTCATGGTGCTCTGATACCATGTATAAAATCTATAACACAACTATAATACCATGTATAAATTATATAAATGGATTCAATCTGATCATGCAATGTACTAAATCAAGATACCAAATCGTTCTACAATATTTGTAGAATATAAAACACAATCGCTCAATCATATGCAAGTAAGAGAAAGGAAATTATCAATGACATAACACAAGATGTTCTTGGGGAAAGAACCTACTGAAAACCCCTCTATCATATGTTGTACATAGTAAAAGAATCATGAAACAATACAATGCTTTCTCACACCAAGAAAATCATGCACTATCCCGACTGTCTCACTCTGATCCTGCTCAAAATGTCTAGCAATTCTTAAGAAAAATTGACCAACACTTAGCCAATTCTCATACCTTCCTTAGCCCAACCTTGCTCATGCAATCCCTAGGAAATTATTCCCTATTAAATAGGATAATTAACCTTCCTTGAATTCGCAATCCCTATGGAGCCTTCCTCTGACTTTATAACTGCACCTCGGAAGTTCACCAAAAAAACAACCGATAGTTTACTTGTCTTTAACCTTTGTATCAACTGGGTTGTCATCAGAATTGAAATGCATGCAACTATTAATAGTGAATCATTAGCTACTTAGTAGATCACTACTTGTAAATTAAATCTATTTTAATTCACTTGATCTTACACTAACTCATCAAACAGTTAGACCTAGTTAAACTGATTTTAACTCAATTAATGTGAGTTAACTGATCCCACTCACACCACACTAGTGCTATAACTGCAACTGGACCTTGTAAATAATAGAATCACTCTACATGCCTATCCTTTGACACTCAACTCAAAATTCTTGAGCTCACTAAGTCTATCACACTTAGTTAACTATTACAAGATGTTATGAGATAATATTACAATTTACTTTTAATTTAATTAATGATAATTAAATCAAAATCCTCACATGGTAACCATTTTCTAGGTGCCATTTTCTAGATTCTATTTTTGGATGCCAATTTCACTTTTCTTGTTGCAAATTTAAACAACAAGAGGCTTATCAATCCACTATTTTGATTCCCCCTCCTGATGTCAAGATGATAGATAATTCAACACCCATTTTTTACCTTTTGTCATCCATAGGCTAAATTTATTCTAACTCCTTAGGAGTTTCTTATTATGCTTCTTTTGAACCATCTTCATAATACAGTTTGGTATCTATATTGGTGGATGTCACATATAGTATTTAGAAGTCAAATATTTCTAAAGATGCACATGTGAACCTTGTATCCCATGACAATGCTTCACGTAATTCATCACCAGAACTCAGTCCTTCTTCCTCCCATCCTCGAATCTTTAATTTTGATGAAGACATCTTGGAAGCCATGACCACCCCTTATTACCCTTGGGATAATATGCACCATCATTCATATTTTCTTCCGCTGCAATCACATGATAAATATGTTGTGGAGTCCAAAGAATTTATCCATGGTGAATTTGATTGGTTTAAAAATCCCATTCGCACACCAAATGCTTTCAAAGAAGGTAACCTGGCCAATATTTCACCTACCATTAAAATTGTTATCCAACCAACTCAAAGAATAGAAGAAAAGATAAATTAATGCTATAAAAATTGTCCTATTCGAGGGGGAAACCTCCTTTACATTACGTAAATGAAAAATTATTGGATGATGCAAATGACAATACCTCCTTGGTATATATAGGAGTCTAAGGGGTCACAATATAATCAAATCCTATATAAAAATAATAGCGTAAGAGAACAACAATAACAGTAGTGGTCTTCTATGGGGGAAATCAATAACAACATGGGGGATACATGGGAACACCAATAACAATATGGGGATAAACTAACAATAACAATAAGGGGAATACACTAGTATTATAGGGACCTAACATTCCCCTCTCCTTCTAAAAAGTGTTTTCTTGAATTATTAAGTAGCTCTAAATGCTTATGTATAAAATTTTGATCCTTCCATTTGGAGTCTTCAATGGGTAAGTTCTTCCACTTAATGGGATACTCTGAAATTAATTGATTCCATAGCTGTCGGGTTTGTGTTTCCATGACTTATTTAGGCTCAAATATGTTTTTTCCTTTGTCTCCGAGTTCTGGAAACACTGTTTGAATTGGGCGATTGTCACCAATAGCCTTCTTTAAGCATGAAACATGGAAAGGTGGGTGTAATCAAGGATATGTAGGAAGCTCCAATTTGTATGCCATAGTACCAATATTTTGCAACACCTTGTAAGGACCATAGTACTTGGGTGATAATTTATTATCTTTCTTAGCTTTCTTGAGGGACATTTGTTTGTATGGTTGTAGTCGTAAAGATACCCAGTCACCTACATCAAAAATAATTTCACCGCGATGTTGATCTGCATGTTGTTTCATTCGATTCTGCGCTAGAGTGAGGTTATCCTTTAAGAGTTGGAAAACTTCTTGTTGATGCTCAATGTGATCTTCCATTGCTTGAACCTCAGAATTTTCTCTTAAATAGTATGTGATGGATGGTGGATGATATCCATAAAGTGTCATAAATGGTCTCATTTTTTTTGCAGTATGGAAGGAAGTGTTATACAACCATTCAACTAGAGGTAACCACTTGAACCATTGTGATTTTTTATCAGATACAAAGCAATGAAGATATCGTTCCAAACATTTTTTCACTATCTTAGATTGCATGTCAAATTGAGGATGAGAAGATGAGCTATGAGCTAATTGAGTACTAAGACAAGAAAATAATTTTGTCCAAAAATCTCCAGTGAAAATGGGATCTTTTTCACTTACAATAATATTTTTATTTCCATGTAGCTTTTGAATTATTTACATAAATGCAGTAGCAGTTATACTAGCTTTAAATGGATGAGATAATGCACAAAAGTTTGCATACATGGTAAGTGTATCAATTACCACCATGATGACACTCTTTCCTTCAGACTTGGGTAAACTTGTGATAAAATCCATTGAGACCTCCTCCTAATGTTGACCTGGAATGGCTAAAGGTTATAACAGACCTGGGGTCTTAATTGTCTCAACTTTATTTTTTTGGAAAACCAAACATTCTGCTAAAAACTTTTGAATATCATATTCAAGGCCATCCCAAAAAAATTTCTTCTTGACCCTGTGGTAAGTTTTAAAAATCCTGAGTGCCCTCCTAAGGGGGAGGTGTGCATTTCTAAAATAATATTTTTCTTGAGTTGTGAATTCATAAAAATATTTGAACGATCTTTGTAGCATAATGAACCATTTTTCTAACTAAATGTATCAGATGTAGTGGGATCTTACTGCGACTTTTGAATGAGTGCCCACACCTCTTCATAATTATTCCATTTATCCCTTGATTTATTTATCCAATTAGGCTGGATAATGAAATAACACAAAGAAATGCTTCCACATCCTCATCCTTTCTTGAGAGTGCATTTGAAACAAAATTTTTCTTCCCTTTTTTTTAGATGATTTCAAATTCATAACTCAACAACTTTGTGACCAATTTTTGTTGTTCTTCTGAAGATAATATTTGTTCCAAAAAGTATATGTTAGGTCCCTATATTACTAGTATAGTCCCTTATTGTTGTTAGTGTAACCCCCTTATTTTTATTGTTGTACCCCTGTAACCCCCATATTGTTATTATTGTGCCCTTCAATTATTATTGTTAGGTCAGCTAGGATTACATTGTGGCCCCATGGACTCCTATATATAAAAAGGAGGTTTTGTCATTTGTATCATCCAAGAATTGTTCATTCATGTAATGTATTAGAGGTTTCCCCCTCAAAGTGGCTTATTTATAAGGCGTTGATATCTCTTTTCTTCTATTTTTGGAGATGGTTTCTCAACATTTCGTTTGAGAGCTTTGGATTCTAGGGTTTCGCTGCTCCAAACAGGTCATTGTGGAATTTTTTCTATAACTATTTTTCTACGAAGGTTCTAAAGCTGAAATTTTTAGAGTGCGCATCCAAAATCCTAAGGAACAGCTTCACAAAATTTCAGATCTTGGTTCGCAATATTTTCAGAGATATGGTCTATGGAAGTTAGGTCTTTTGCAGGCTCCATAATTTCATCTCAAAGAGGTGATCGTGGGAAAATCTTCATAACTCTCTCTCTGAGCATCGGATTGGAATTCTGTAAAAATTGACTGCAAGTACATGGACTATAGTTTCCTGTCTATCAATTTCAGAGCCAAAGGAGGAAACAATGATAGTTGGAAATTCGTACAAGTTCACTCTACTGAACCAGTCCATAATTAGGTCATCATAGGAGATTGGACACAACTTTATCTTCAGGAATCAAAATTAGGTCAGACCTATGACATTCGAAAGAGAATTCAGAGGGCTACCTTAGTGCCAATATTCAGATATTGAAGATCTGAAATCAAAGAGATAATTCAGTTTCAATATCTAGCTCCTTAAAATTAAGAAAAAGGTGTGTATTTGTTCAAAATTGCATAAGTCTTGTGTAAAAAAAAACAGTTTGAAGTGATTCCAAGGGCCTATTGAGCATATATTTCAGTATTGGGTTCTGAAATTCCTCCTAAAAAGAATTCAACACCCATTAACCCCTCAAAGTACTCTATTATGACTCATGAAGATGAAGAATTGCAACATGATCTATCAAAATTACAAGAGCAAGTGCACCAAATTTCGCTCTTGCAATGAACAACAAAAAAATGAAATGGAAGTTTTGAAGAAAGGCTTGGAAGAAAATATGGATGGTTTGAAGAATAATATGGATGGTTTGAAGAAAGGAATGGAAGCTAATATGGATGGCATGGAAGCTAGCATGGAAGCTAAGATGGATGACATGGAAGAAAAAATGAAAGACAACATGGAAAACATGAAGAATGATATAAAAGTAGACATGGAAGGTTTGACAAAGTTGATACAATAAATGTTTCCTAATGGTGAAAAGTTAGTAGAGGAAACTCATGATGAAAACAAAATAAATGTTAATCGTGATTTCATAAACTCTAATGTTGGATGGAAGAAACACCATATTCCAAAGATGGATATGAGGAAGTTTGATGGCAAGGATCTCGTAACATGGATACTACAAATAGAGCAATATATTGATCTCAATAATGTGCAAAACACACAAAAGGTAAGCATTGCAACCTTACATTTAGAACAAAATACATTTGTATGGTATCGATGGCTTTGCTCTCATAAAAAAATTGTCACTTGGTCAATTTTTACGAAGGAAATGATCACACATTATGAGGATACAAAGAGAAACACCTTCTTTAGCCAATTGAGAAATCTCAAACAAAAGGGTTCAATGCCAGAGCACATTGAGGACTTCCAAAAAATGAATATAAGGGTAACTGATATTCCAGAGGAACACAAGATTGATGTCTTCATAGGGACTTTAAAGGATAATATCCAACATGAATTCCATGTTTGGGAACCTGATTCATTGGAGAAGGCATTCAAGTTGGCAAGAAAAATTGAATGTAAAATTATGGTGACAAGGAAGCCTACCACTCACATCTATAAAGATGGAAGTGTTGCTACTCCTACACTTCCACAAACTACAAGGTTGACACCACAAAATTTGGAAGAAAAAAGAGAAAAAGGGCTTTGCTATAGTTGTGATAGCAAATACACTAAAGGTCATAAGTGCGCTGAGAAGAAATTATTTTACATAGATTGTGAAGAGGAAGAAGAAAATGAAGAAGAAGAGGATATACACCAGGAACCAACCCAAGAAGAGGAAGAAATGAGTCTGACCATATCGTGTAATGCATTGGTAGGAATTACCACTCCTTAAACTCTCAAGATAGAAGGACATATCAAGAAGAAAAAGGTAATAGTGTTGATTGATTCAGGTAGTACCCATAATTTTATTCATTGTAAGGTAGCCAAGGAATTGAATTGTTTTCTATACCCAGCACTAGAATGTCAAGTGATGGTTGTGAATGGAGGACCTATAAATTGCTCTGGAAAATGCCATAATATCAAGCTAGCCATGGGGGAATATGTATTGAATATTACAATTCTTTCCATCCCAATGGGAGGTGCTGATGTTGTACTAGGAATACAATGGTTACAATCTTTGGGGATGGTAGCTTTTAATTTTCAAGAACTTTTCTTGAAATTTTTTTCGGAAGGAAAGGAAATCGAATTACAAGGTATCACAGTGAAGCCAGGAAAGATAATAAGCTCTAATTTCATGACAAAGCTTCTGAAGAAAGAACAATGGGGAGTAATTGCACAATTATGCTCACTGGAAGTTCCAACATCAAAATCATCTATTTCTCCATATCTCCAAAAAGTCTTGGACAATCATTCCAAGCTGTTTGATACTCCCAAAGGACTCCCACCTATTCGTTACCATGATCGTGCTATTCATTTGATTCTAGGAAGTGTTCCTCCAAACATCAAGCCTTACAAATATCCTTATGTCCAAAAGAGAGAAATTGAACACATGATTGCAGAAATGTTAGAGGCTGGTATAATACAACCTAGTCAAATTTCTTTCTCTGCTCCAGTAGTATTGGTGCACAAGAAAGATGGATCATGGTGAATGTGTCCGGATTATAGGGAGCTCAATATGCTCACTATTAAAGATAAATTTCCCATTCCCGTGATTGATGAATTATTGGATGAATTACATGGAGCAATTTATTTTACCAAGTTGGATCTTCATTCAGGATATCATCAAATTAGAATGAAGATTGAAGATATTTTGAAAGCAACATTTTGAACTCATGAGGGTCATTATGAATTTTTGGTCATGCCTTTTGGCCTTACCAATGCACCTTCTAAATTTCAAGGGTTGATGAATTCCATTTTCAAACCCTTCCTTAGAAAATTTGTGCTAGTATTTTTTGATGATATACTAATCTACAACAGGTCTTTGAAGGATCATGTTCAACATGTTGATAGGGTGCTCAAACTATTGCAGGAGAAATAATTATATGAAAAAACATCCAAATGTTTCTTTGGAGTACAAGAGGTGGAATATCTGGGTCATATTGTATCTCACGAGGGTGTTAAGGTAGACCCTAACAAAATTAAAGCCATTAAGGAATGGAAAGTCCCCACAACCATAAAGCAGTTGCGAGGATTTCTCGGGTTAACAGGGTATTATAGCAAGTTTGTTAAGAATTATGGGAGAATAACAGCACCTCTAACAACATTATTGAAGAAAGATGCATTTTCATGGACTCCTGAAGCAACTAAGGCCTTTGAACATCTTAAAGAGGCAATGTGCCTAGCACCGCTCTTAGCTACGCCAGACTTCACAAAAACCTTTATTGTGGAATGTGATGCCTCAGGAAATGGAATTGGTGCTGTTTTAATGCAAGAAGGAAGACCCATTGCTTTTGAAAGTCGTTCAATCAAAGGAAAGTATTTACAAAAGGATATTTATGAGAAGGAAATGTTGGCAATACTACATGCACTAAAGAAATGGAGACCTTACCTAATGGGAATACACTTCAAGGTAAAAATTGATCATGATAGTCTTAAACACTTTTTGGAACAAAGACTATCTTTAGAAGAGTAGAAAAAATGGGTCACAAAGATGTTGGGTTATGACTTTGAAATCATCTGCAAAAAAGGGAAGGTAAATGTTATTGCAAATGCACTCTCAAGAAAGGATGAAGAGGTGGAAGCATTGCTTTGTGTCATTTCAATTATCCAACTAGATTGGATAACCGAAGCAAGGGATGAATGGAAGAAGGACGAAGAAGTGTGGACTCTCATTCAAAAGTTGCAGCAAGATCCTAGTACATATGATACATTTAGTGTTGTGTAACCAACTCCAAAAATAGAAGAAATGAGATATCAACGCCTTAGAAATAAGCCACTTCGAGGGGGCAACCTCCAATACATTACATGAATGATCAATTCTTGGATGATACAATTTACAAAACCTCCTTTCTATATATAGGAGTCCATGGGGCCATAATGTAATCCTAGTGGGCCACAATGTAATCCTAGTCGACCTAACAATAATAATTTAAGGGCACAATAATAACAATATGGGGGTTACAGGGGTACAATAATAACAATAAGGGGGTTACACTAACAACAATAAGTGACTATACTAGTAATATAGGGACCTAACATGCCCCTCTCCTTCAAAAAATTGTTGTCCTCAACGCTTGAGTAGCTCTGGGTGCTTCTGTATAAAATTCTCATCCTCCCATGTAGAATCTTCAGTGGGTAAGTTCTTCCACTTGATGAGATATTCTGAAATTGATCGATTCCGTAGTTGTTGAGTTCTTGTTTCCGTGACCGCTTCCGGTTCCAATATGATTTTTCCTTCCTCATCAAGTTCTGGCAATATTGTTTGAACTGGAAGATTTTCACCTATAACCTTCTTTAAGCACGAAACATGAAAAACTGGATGTACTCGCGAAGAAGCAGGAAGCTCCAATTTGTATGCCATAGTACCAATCTTTTGCAACACCTTGTAAGGACCATAGTACTTTGGCGATAATTTATTATCCTTCTTAGCTTGCTTGAGGGACATTTGTTTGTATGGTCGTAGCCGTAAAAATACCCAATCTCCTACATCAAAACTTCTCTCGCTGCGATGTTGATCTGCCTGTTGTTTCATTCGATTTTGTGCCAAATTCAGGTTATCCTTTAAGAGTTGGAGAACTTCTTGCTGATGCTCGATGTGATCTTCGACTTCTTGAACCTTCGAATTTTCCCTTAAAGATGATGTAATTGATGGTGGATGATATCCATAAACTTCCATAAATGGGGTCATTTTTGCTGCAGTATGGAAGGAAGTGTTATACCACCATTCAGCGAGAGGTAACCACTTGACCCATTGTGTTTGTTTATCAGATACAAAACAACGAAGATATCCTTCCAAACATTTATTTACTATCTCTGTTTGACCATCAGATTGAGGATGATAAGATGAGCTATGAGCTAATTGAGTACCTAAACAAGAAAATAACTCCGTCCAAAAATTTCTCGTAAAAATGGGATCTCTGTCGCTCACAATAACCCTTGGGCTTCCATGTAGCTTTTGAATTCTATCCACAAATGTAGTAGCAACTGTACTTGCTTTAAATGGATGAGATAATGCACAAAAGTGTGCATACTTGGTAAGTCTATCAACTACCACCATGATGACACTCTTTCCTTCGGACTTAGGTAAACCTGTGATAAAATCCATCGAAATCTCCTCCCAACGTTGACCTGGAATGGATAAAGGTTGTAGAAGTCCTGGGGTCTTAATTGTTTCCACTTTATTCTGTTGGCAAACCAAACATTCCGCCACAAACTTTGGAATATCAGATTTAAGGCCATCCCAAAAAAATTCTTTCTTCACCCTGTGGTAAGTTTTTAAAAATCCTGAGTGTCCTCCTAAAGGAGAAGTGTGCAATTCCAGAAGAATCTTTTGTTTTAGTTGGGAATTCTTACAAAGATATAAGCGATCTTTGTACCATAAGGAATCATTTTTCCAACTAAATGTACCAGATGTACTAGGATCTTGCTGCAACTTTTGAATGAGTATCCATACATCTTTGTCCTTCTTCCATTCATCTCTTGCTTCAGTTATCCAATCTGGTTGGATAATAGAAATGGCACACAGCAATGCTTCCACCTCTTCATTCTTTCTTGAGAGTGCATCTGCAACAACATTAAGCTTTCCTTTTTTGTAGATTATTTCAAAGTCATAACCCAACATCTTCGTGACCCATTTTTGCTGCTCTTCTGAAGATAGTCTTTGTTCCAAAAAGTGTTTAAGACTATCATGATCAGTTTTTACCTTGAAGTGTCTTCCCATTAGGTAAGTTCGCTATTTCTTTAGTGCATGTAGTATTGCTAACATTTCCTTCTCATAAATAGGTTTCTGTAAATACTTTCCTTTGATTGGACGACTTTCAAAAGCAATGGGTCTTCCTTCCTGCATTAAAACTGCACCAATTCCATTTCCTGAGGCATCACATTCCACAATAAAGGTTTTTGTGAAGTCCGGCGTAGCTAAGACCGGTGCTAGGCACATTGCCTCTTTAAGATGTTCAAAGGCCTTAGTTGCTTCAGGAGTCCATGAAAATGCATCTTTCTTCAATAATGTTGTTAGAGGTGCTGCTATTCTCCCATAATTCTTAAAAAACTTGCGATAATAGCCCGTTAACCCGAGAAATCCTCGCAACTGCTTTATTGTCTTGGGGACTTTCCATTCCTTAATGGCTTTAATTTTGTTAGGGTCTACTTTAACACCCTCGTGAGATATAATATGACCCAGATATTCCACCTCTTGTACTCCAAAGAAACATTTGGATGTTTTTGCATATAATTGTTTCTCCCGCAATAGTTTGAGCACCCTGTCAACATGTTCAACATGATCCTTCCAAGACCTGCTGTAGATTAGTATATCATCAAAAAATACTAGCACAAATTTTCTAAGGAAGGTTTGAAAATGGAATTCATCAACCCTTGAAATGTAGAAGGTGCATTGGTAAGGCCAAAAGGCATGACCAAAAATTCATAATGACCCTCATGAGTTCGAAATGCCGTTTTTGGAATATCTTCAGTCTTCATTCTAATTTGATGATATCCTGAACGAAGATCCAACTTGGTAAAATAAATTGCTCCATGTAATTCATCCAATAATTCATCAATCACAGAATGGGAAATTTATCTTTAATGGTGAGCTTATTGAGCTCCCTATAATCCGGACACATGCGCCATGATCCATCCTTCTTGTGTACCAATACTACAGGAGCAGAGAAAGAACTTCGACTAGGTTGAATTATACCCGCCTCTAACATTTTTGCAATCATACGTTCAATTTCGCTCTTTTGGACATAAGGATATCTATAAGGCCTGATGTTTGGAGGAACACTTCCTCGAATCAAATGAATAGCATGATCATGATCACGAATAGGTGGGAGTCCTTTGGGAGTTTCAAACACCTTGGAATGATTGTCCAAGACTTGTTTGAGATCTGCAGAAATAGATGATTTTGATGTTGGAACTTCTAGTGAGCATAATTGTGCAATCACGCCTCGCTGTTCTTTCTTTAGAAGCTTTGTCATGACATTAGAGCTTATTATCCTTCCTGGCTTCCCCGCAATACCCCGTAATTCGACTTCCTTTCCTTCTGAAAAAAATTTCAAGAAAAGTTTTTGAAAATTAAAAGCTACCGTCCCCAAAGATTGTAACCATTGTACTCCTAGTACAACATCAACACCTCCCATAGGAATGGAAAGCATTGGACTTGTCAACACATATTCCCCCATGGTTAGCTTGATATTATGGCATTTTCCAGAGCAATTTATAGTTCCTCCATTTGCAACCATCACTTGACATTCTGGTGCTGGGTATAGGAAACAATTTAATTCCTTGGCTACCTTACAATCAATAAAATTATGGGTGCTACCTGAATCAATCAACACTATTACCCTTTTCTTCTTGATCTATCCTACTATCTTGAGAGTTTGAGGAGTGGTAATTCCGGCCAATGCATTACATGATATGGTCGGATTCATTTCTTCCTCTTCTATGGCTGGTTCCTGGTGTATATCCTCTTCTTTTTCATTTTCTTCTTCTTCTTCACAATCTATGTAAAATAATTTCTTTTCAGCACACTTATGACCTTTAGTGTATTTGCTATCACAAATGTAGCAAAGCCCTTTTGCTCTTTTTTCTTCCAATTGTTGTGGTGTCAACCTTGTAGGTTGTGGAAATCTAGGCGTAGCAACACTTCCTTCTTTATAGAATTGAGTGGTAGGCTTCCTTGTCGCCATAATTTTACATTCACCTTTTCTTGCCAACCTGAATGCCTTCTCCAATGAATCAGGTTCCAAAACGCGAACTTCATGTTGGATGTTATCCTTTAAAGTGCCTATGAAGAGATCAATCCTGTGTTCCTCTGGAATATCAGTTACCCTTATATTCAATTTTTGGAAGTCCTCAATGTGCTCCCCCACTAAACCTTTTTGTTTGAGATTTATCAATTGGCTAAAGAAGGTGTTGCTCTTTGTATCCTCATAATGTGCTATCATTTCCTCCATAAAAATTGACCAAGTGACAATTTTTTTTTTTGAGAGAAAAGCCATCGATACCATACAAATGTATTTTTTTCTAAATGTAAAGTTTCAATACGTACCTTTTGTGTGTTTTTCACATTATGGAGATCAAAATATTGCTCCATCCGTAGTATCCATGTTACAGGATCCTTTCCATCAAACTTCCTCATATCCATTTTTGGAATATGGTGGTTCTTCCCGCCAACATTAGAGTTTATGAAATCACAATTAAAATTTATTTTGTTCTCATCATGAGGTTCTTCTACTATCTTTTCACCATTAGGAAACCTTTCTTGTATAAACTTTGTCAAACCTTCCATGTCCGCTTTTAGAAAATTCTTCATGTTTTCCATTTTCTCATCGATCTTAGCTTCCATGTCATCAATCTTAGCTTCCATGCCCACTTCCATGCCATCCATCTTAGCTTCCAAACCAATCATCTTAGCTTCCATGCCTTTCTTCAAACCATCCATCTTAGTTTCCACGCCTTTCTTCAAAACTTCCATTTCATTTTTTGTTGTTCTTTGCGAGAGCGAAATTTGCTCTTGTAATTTCGATATGTCATGTTGCCATTCTTCATCTTCATGAGTCATAGTAGAGCCTTCTGAAGGCTTAATGGGTGTTGAATTCTTTTTAGGGGCCATTTTAGAATCCAATACTGATATATTTTCTACAATATGCCCTTGGGATCAATTTAACTTGATTATTCAAACAAGACTTGTGCAATTTGAAAAAAATACACACCTTTTTCTTGCTTTGAGGAGCTCGATATTGAAATTGTATTATCTCTGTGATTGCAGATCTTCAATATCTGAAATTCAGCACTGTAGTAGCCCTCTGAATTTTCTTTTGAATGCCACAGGTATGACCTGATTTGGATTCTCCAAGACAAAGATGTGTCCAATCTCCCACAATGACCTAATTATGGACTGGTTCAGTAGAGCGAACTTGTACAACTTTCAACGTGTCACTGTTTCATCCTTTGTCTCTGAAATTGATAGAAAATAAACTACAGTCTGTGTACTTGCGACCACTTTTTACGGCAATCCAATCCGATGCCCAGACAGAGAGTTATTGAAATTTTCCCACGATCACCTCTTTGAGATGCAATTCAGGAGCCTGACAAAGCACTACCTTCCACAGATCATATCTCCAAAAATGTTGTGAACCAAGCTCTGAATTTTTTTGGCGAATTTCCTCAGGATTTCAGCTTAGCACCATATGAATTTCAGATTCTGAACCTTCGTAGAAAAAAAGTTATAGCGAAAATTCCACGATGACCTGTTTAGGAGCTTGAAAAAAAACCTAACTTCCACAGATGATATCTCCGAAAATATTGCGAACCAAGCTATGAAATTTTTAGACACGCTTCCTTAGGATTTCGGCTTCGCACCCTAAAAATTTCAGCTTCTGAAACTTTGTAGAAAAAACGTTATAGCGAAAATTCCACGATGACCTGTTTGGAGCAGCGAAACCCTAGAATCCAAAGCTCTGATACCAAATGTTGTGTAACCAGCTCCAAAAATAGAAGAAAAGAGATATCAACGTCTTAGAAATAAGCCACTTCGAGGGGGAAACCTCCAATACATTACATAAATGAACAATTCTTGGATGATACAATTCACAAAACCTCCTTTCTATATATAGGAGTCCATGGGGCCATAATGTAATCCTAGTGGGCCACAATGTAATCCTAGCCGACCTAACAATAATAATTTAAGGGCACAATAACAACAAAATGGGGGTTACAAGGGTACAATAATAACAATAAGGGGGTTACACTAACAACAATAAGGGACTATACTAGTAATATAGGGACCTAACATTTAGTTGGAAAAATGATTCCTTATGCTACAAAGATCTCTTATATATTTGCAAGAATTCCCAACTAAAACAAAAGATTCTTTTGGAATTGCACACTTCTCCTTTAGGAGGACACTCGTGATTTTTTAAAACTTACCACAGGGTGAAGAAAAAAGTTTTTTGGGATGGCCTTAAATTTGATATTCAAAATTTTTTGGCGGAATGTTTGGTTTTCCAGAAAAATAAAGTTGAGACAATTAAGACCCCGGATCTTCTACAACCTTTGCCCATTCCAAGTCAAAGTTGGGAGGAAATTTCAATAGATTTTATGACACTTTTACCTAAGTCCGAAGGAAGGAGTGTCATCATGGTGGTAGTTGATATACTTACCAAGTATGCACACTTTTGTGCATTATCTCATCCATTTAAAGTGAGTGCAGTTGCTATTGCATTTATGGAAACAATTCAAAAGCTACATGGAAACCCGAAGATTATTGTAAGTGACAGAGATCCCATTTTACAAGAAATTTTTCGATGGAATTATTTTCCTGTTTGGGTACTCAACTAGCTCATAGCTCATCTTATCATCCTCAATCTGATGTTCAAACAGAGATAGTGAATAAATGTTTGGAAGGATATCTTCGTTGTTTTGTATCTGATAAGCAAGTACAATGGGTCAAGTGGCTACCTCTTTCTAAATGGTAGTATAACGCTTCCTTCCATACTGCAGCAAAAATGCCCCCATTTATGGAACTTTATGGATATCATCCACCATCCATCACATCTTATTTAAGGGAAAATGTTAGGGTTCAAGCAATGGAGTATCACATCGAGCATCAACAAGAAGTTCTCCAACTCTTAAAGGATAACCTAAATTTGGCACAAAATTGAATGAAACAACAGGCAGATCAACATCGTAGTGAGAGAATTTTTGATGTGGGAGACTGGGTATTTTTACGGCTACAACCATACAAACAAATGTCCCTAAAGAAAGCTAAGAAGGATAATAAATTATCGCCAAAGTACTATGGTCCTTACAAGATTTTGCAAAAGTTTGGTACTATGGCATACAAATTGGAGCTTCCTGCTTCTTCATGAGTGCATCCATTTTTCCATGTTTCATGCTTAAAAAATATTATAGGGGAAAAAATTCCAGTTCAAACAATATTGCTAGAACTTGATGAGGAAGGAAAAACCATATTGGAACCTGAAGCAGTCACGGGAACAAGAACTAGACAACTACGAAATCGATCAATTTCAGAGTATCTCATCAAATGAAAGAACTTACCCAATGAAGATTCTACATGGGAGGATGAGAATTTCATACAAAAGCACCCGGAGCTACTCAAGTGTTGAGAACAACACTTTGTTGAAGGAGAGGATCATGTTAGGTCCCTATATTACTAGTATCATCCCTTATTGTTGTTAGTGTAACCCCCTTATTAATATTGTTGTACCCCTGTAACCCCCATATTGTTATTATTGTGCCCTTCAATTATTATTGTTAGGTCGGCTAGGATTACATTGTGGCCCCATGGACTCCTATATATAGAAAGGAGGTTTTGTCATTTGTATCATCCAAGAATTGTTCATTCATGTAATGTATTGGAGGTTCCCCCCTCGAAGTGGCTTATTTCTAAGGCGTTGATATCTCTTTTCTTCTATTTTTGGAGCTGGTTTCTCAATAGTATATAAGACTATCATGATCTGTTTTTACCTTAAAGTTTCTTCTCATTAGGTATGGTCTCCATTGCTTTAGTGCATGTAGTATTCCTAACATTTCCTTCTCACAAACAGGTTTTAGTAATTACTTTCCTTTGATTGGATGACTTTCAAAATAAATGAGTCTTCCTTCATGCATTAAAAAAACATCAATTCCATTTCCTAAGGCATAAAATTCTACAATAAAGATTTTTGCGAAGTCAGGCGTAGCTAATACTGATGCTTGGCACATTTCCTCTTTAAGATATTCAAAGGCCTTATTTGCTTTTGGAGTCCAAGAAAATGCATCTTTCTTCAGTAATGTTGTTATAGGCATTGCTATTCTCCCACAAATACCCACAACCCTGTCAACCCGATAAATCCTCGAAGATGCTTTATGGTTGTGGGTATTTTCCATTCCTTAATGGAAATAATTTTTTCTGGGTCTACCTTGATACTCTCATGAGATACAATATGACCCAAATATTCCACCTGCTATACTCCAAAGAAAAATTTGGAGGTTTTTACATATAATTTCTTCTCCTCCAATAGTTTGAGAACCATTTCAACATGTTGAACATGATACTTCCAAGGCTTATTATAGATTAGTATATCATCAAAAAATAATAACAAAAGTTTTCTAAGGAAGGGTTTGAAAATGGAATTCATCAAACCTTGAAATGTCGAAGGTGAATTGGTAAGGCCAAAAGGAATAACCAAATATTAATAATGACCCTCATGAGTTATGAATGTGTTTTTTTTTTTTCTTCAGAATTTCTTCAGTATTAATTCTAATTTAATGATATCTTGAACGAAGATCCAACTTGGAGAAGTAAATTACTCTATATAATTCATCCAACAGTTCATTAATGACAGAAATGGGAAATTTATCTTTAATAGTGAGCTTGTTTAGCTCCCTATAATCTAGAAACATATGCCATGATCCATCCTTCTTGTGGACCAACACTACTGGAGTAGAGAAAGAATTTTGACGAGGTTGAATTAAACCAGCCTCTAGCATGTCTACAACCATATGTTCAATTTCACTCTTTTGGGCATTTGAATATTTGTAAGGTCTGATGTTTGGAGGAACACTTCCTGGAATCAAATGAATAACATGATCATGATCATGAATAGGTGGGAGGCCTTTGGGAGTCTCAAATACCTTGTAATTATTGTCTAGGACTTTTTGGAGATCTTGAGAAATAGATTATTTTGATGTTTGAAACTATAGTCAGAATAATTGTGCAATTACGCCCATTGTTCTTTATTCATAAGTTTTGTCATGCCATTAGAGTTAATTATATTTCCTAGTTTCCTTGTGATACCATTAATTCAAATTCCTTTCCTTCCCAAAAAAATGTCAAGAAAAGTTCTTGAACATTAAAAGCTATCATCCCCAAATATTGTAACCATTGGACTCCTAGTACAACATCAACACGACCCATTGGAATGGAAAGCATTTGATTATTCAATACATATTCCCCCATGGTTAGCTTGATATTATGGCACTTTCCATATAAATTTATAGTTCCTCCATTTGCAACAATCACTTGGCATTATGGTGTTGGATATAGGAAAAAATTCAATTCCTTGGCTATTTTACAATGAATAAAACTACGAGTACTACCTGAATCAATCAACACTATTAGCTTTTTCTTCTTGATATATGCTTCTATCTTGAGCGTTTGAGGAGTGATAATTACTACCAATGCATTGCAAGATATGTTCAGATTCATTTATTCTTTCTGAGGGGTTTATTCCTCGTGTATATCCTCCTCTTTTTATGTTTCGTATTCCTTTTCTTCCTCCTATTCACAATATATGTAGAATAATTTCTTCTCAACACACTTATGACCTTTAGTTTTTTTTCTATGACAACTATAAGAAATCCCTTTTTCTCTTTTTTCTTCCAATTCATATGGTGGCAACCTTGTAGGTTGTGGAAGGATAGGAGCATCAACACTTCCATATTTATAGTTATGAGTGGTAGTCTTCCTTGTTGCCATAATTTTTCTTTCAACTTTTCTTGCCACACTGAATTCCTTCTCCAATGAATCAGGTTCCCAAAGGAGAACCTGATGTTGGATTTTATGTTTCAAAGTCCCTATGAAGATATTAATCCTATGCTCCTCTGGAATATTCGTTGACCTGATATTCAATTTTTGGAAGTCCTGAATGTGCTTCACCATTGAACCCTTTTGTTTGAGATTTATCAAGTAGCTAAAGAATGTGTTTCTGTTTGTATCCTCATAATGTGATATCATTTCCTTCGTAGAAATTGATCAAGTGACAAGTGTTTTATGAGAAAAAATCCATCGATACTATACAGAATTATTTGGTTCTAAATTAAAGGTTCAATGTGTACCTTTTGTGAGTGTTTCTCATCATGGAGATCAAAATATTGCTCCATATGTAGTATCCATGTTACCGGATCCTTGCCATCAAAATTCCTCATATCGATATTTTAATGGATTGCCTTGTTACCACTGGGAAGCCTTTCTTCTAGCAAATTTTCGAAAGCTTCCTTATATCTTGAGTGTTCGAGGAGGAAACCTATTTTAAATTACATAAATGAAAAATTCTTCGATGATGAAAATGATAAGAAATCCTTGGTATATATAGGATTCTAATGGTTCACAATATAATTTGAGCCTAGATAATGATAATAATGTAAGGGAACAACAATAACAATAGTGGGATTCTATGGGGCACAACAATAACAACATGGGGGTTACATGGGAGCAACAATAACAATAGGGGGCTACACTAAGAATAAAAATAATGGGAATAAAATAGTATTATAAGAACCTAAAAAAATTAACATCTCAAACAAACCAAGAGTTGAAGAGAATATCACCTTGGGGGCACAATGTACCCTAGAAGAAATTGAGGCTTACACTAAATTATTCAAATAATTTCATGATGTTTTTTCTTGGTCTTATTCTAAGATGCCCGGGATGTTAGAAATTAATTAACATAGCAATGAAATACATAAAATATTTCATAAACAAAAATATAGAAATGCATAAAACAAGAGAGACACAAATATACATGGTTCACCTAATTTGGGCTACATCCACAAAGAAACATCTAGTCCTTCCTTTTATATGATTTAGCAAAATGAAGAGATAAAACCTACAACAAATATGTTGTAATTTCATCTTCTCTCTCACACAATATCCTCTCTCTCTCTCTCTCTCTCTCTCTCTCTCTCAAAATAATAATAATAATCATACATAGTCACAATACAATACCTCATATAAACTGAGGGTTTCCTTCTAGGGGAAAAATCCTAAATTAACATAACTTTTACTGTCATATCATCTG
This sequence comes from Pinus albicaulis, assembly GCA_034641835.2. Classification (NCBI taxonomy): domain Eukaryota; kingdom Viridiplantae; phylum Streptophyta; class Pinopsida; order Pinales; family Pinaceae; genus Pinus; species Pinus albicaulis. Next base: position 12,383,573 of record MU968450.1, read on the forward strand.
CCTAATGAATGGCCTAGATTGACTACAAAATTAAAATATTTTACAGGGAAAATTTTCATCTATTTTTAGCTTCAGGGGGGCTCATCCCTAGACCCCATTGACGTTAATTAAACGGTGTAGTTTCCACCCTGTTAGGAAGAAGGATCCAACATGAATTAAACAAAAAACCCATGAACAATCAAGAAGATAATCAGGCTCCGCACCCATCAATATCCCACTCGGAGACTGATTATAACAATTCCACCTCTTCTTTACTTGTTAAAAAATGCTTCCACTTTGGACCTAGTTGTTTCTAATATTCATCATCATACTTGAAGACTAATCTAAACTGAGTAGATCTCAGTTTCTCCCTAGATGCAACTTTTTTTAACATATCTGCATGATTCTGGCTAAGGTGTATCTTTCCAACTTCAACTTTCCATCTTCTAAAAATGATAATATGAAATGTTACTTGAGATGTATATGTTTAGTATTGAAATGAAATGTTGAGTTATTTGCAAGATGAATGCCACTCTGGATGTCATTGTATAACCTTCCCATCTCCTTATTCTTGCCCCATTAATCCATAAACCTTTGTAACAAATCATTTCTTTACTAGCCTCTTTAGCAGCAACATACTCTACTTATGTTGTTGAAAGTGAAATAATGTATTGAAACTTTGAAATCCAACTGATAGTTGTTCCACCTAGAGTAAACACATTCCCTATGGTGCTTCTCATGTTATCTCTATCACCTTCCATATCTACTTCAACATATCCTTGTAGAGAAATGTTTGAACCACTAAAGCACACTGCTTGATTTGTGGTACCTATCAAATACCTGAGAATCCACTTTACTTCCATCCAATTATCTTTTCTTGGATTGTTAATATACCTAATTACAACTCCCACTACATGTGCAATATCAGGCCTTGTGCAGACCATTGCGTACATTAAGCTTCCAAGTGCTGATGTATATATAAATTTACACATATAATCCTCTATTTCTGAGTCTTTAGACACATCTACTTAGTTTGAAATGACTAGCCAAAGGTGTGCTAATTGGTTTTGCATTATGCATATTAAATATTTCCAAGACTTTTTCTATGTCCTCACTTTGAGACAATGCTAATTTGCGATTTTTCTTATCTCTAGTTATTCTCATACCAAGGATTTATTTTGCAGCACCAAAATACTTCATTGCAAATGAATTTGTCAATTTTACTTTGAGCACATTTATTTCATGCATGTTAGACACTGCAACAAGAATGTCATCTACATACAGTATAAATACAATATAGTTTCCATCATTTTGTTACTTAAGATAAGCATAGTGATCAGAATGACATCTAGTATAACCTTGTTCAATCATAAACATGTCAAATGAATTTTAGATACCATTTCCTTGGAGCCTGTTTTAGGCCATACAAGTTCTTCTTCAACTTGCACACTAATTTCTCGTTCCCTTTGACCTCATACCATTGTGGCTACCACATATGTATTTCTTCCTCTAAATCCCCATGGAGAAAGGTTGTCTTTACGTCTAAGTGCTCAAAATGAAAATATTTTGCTCCCACTAGAATTAAAATAGTTTTGATTAAAGTAATTTTAACAATAGGAGAAAAAAATTCATCAAAGTATATACCTTTCTTTTGTGCAAACCCCTTCACCACAAGTATAAACTTATACATTTTTTTACCTCCATATTCTTCCTTTAACTTGTAAACTCATTTATTCTGCAATGTTTTACCTATTGGAAACTTGACTAAGTCCCAAGTCTGGTTATGCGTCAATGAGTCCATCTCTTCTTCCATGGATTTCTCCCACTTCTTCCTAGTTTCTACCTGCATTGCTTCTTCATATCTTTTCGGTTCACCAGAATCAGTCAATAATACATAATATAATGAAGGAGAGTATCGTTTAAGGGGTCTACTTATCCTGCTAGATCTTCTAACACCACTTTCAGGTGTTTGAGGTGCCTGTTTTTTTTGTTGTTATTATTGTTGATGTGGCTACTGATCATTTTGATTTTCAGGCACATTTACTTTTTCTGTGACCTCATCAAGAATTGTGTACTATTTTTTTATTTTCTTATTTATTTCCCTACATTTGATCCTTATACAAGATCTTTTCATTGAATATGACATATTTTCTTCGAATAATTTTGTGATTTTCATAATCATATAAGCGATAACTGAAATCATTTACACCATATCCAATAAAGGTACATTTATTTGATTTTTCATCAAGCTTTGTTTTATTTTCTTTACTGATGTGGACAAAGGCTTCACAACATAAAGTCTTTAAAAATGAGTAGTTTACCTTGTTGCCTATCCATGCCTCTTCTGGAATACCACCATCCAAGGAACTTGAAGAACGTCTGTTTATTAAATAAATGGCAGTATCTACAAAATTTGCCCAAAATTGCAAGGGAAGTCCTGCATGCAATCTCATGCACCTTGCATGCTCCATGATTTTCATGTTCATCCTTTCTGACACACCATTTTCCTATGGTGTTCCTAGAATTGTCTTCTCTATATGAAATACATGTTCTGAATAATAGTGATAAGACTCCTTTATGCAATATTCACCTCCATTGTCTAATCTGAGACAGTTCAACTTCTTTGTTGTCTCATTGTCAACCAAATATTTCCATTTCTTGAAAGTATCAAATACATCAAATTTATTCTGAATAAAATAAATCTAGGTTTTTCTAGTTGCATCATCAATAAAAGTAACATAATAGTGAGTTTCATAGGACATTTTTTCACATATGTTCAATAGGCATGCAAATGGAGCATTCAACATCCATGAACATGTTGTCATCATCCCTACACAAATCCCTTGGCATGAATCTCCCAAATCTCTAATTTTATGGGCTTAACTACTTCATTTCCATGCTTTTATGTCCAATGCATAGGCCCAACACACCTTGGCCCAAACCTGAGTTCACCAGCAAGTTCCTTCATTTTGAAACTGCACTAATCACTAGCAGGTTGTCCCTTGTTGGGGGTGCACTGATTCTAGAAATTCGGGGAAAATAAAAAGAATCGTGAAGCCTCCTTTTCCAGAAACTTCCAAGAATTGTTTCAACCATTTACCTTGGATAATAACTTCCAATCCTATATAATCATACCTTGGATATTTCACCTCTTATCCCTTGATCTCATCCTCCCATCAAGAATGGATCTCAGGCCTAGATTGGTAAATGGATAAGAATTCCTAAACCACCACCCTCTCCTAAAAATATACAACCGTATAGAACATTGGGGTTGTCTTTTGGAGACCTATCATGCCCTCATGTTTCTTCCTTGAATCCAAGAGACTCATCATCTTCATGCACTACAGTGACATTGATGTGGTCTTTGTGGCAAGGAAGGACAAGGCAACTTGGGGAGATCTCTATAACATCAACTGTTATTATTGGTTGTAAACTCTCTCCTTTCCATATTAATACAAATAGTATGCAATTTTTCTATATATGTTATGTTATGTTTACATTCATATGTTTCAATGTTTTTTTGATCCATTGAATTAGAGTGATTGGATAATGCTACATAAATGTCGTATATATTTGGCTTGTTGTGATTCCATGTGCAGGTTCTAATTATAGCAATCATAGCTATGATTGGAGCATATAAGCCAAGAGGAGAGTGAATCTTAAAATAGATTCCAAGTAATATTATTTCCATTCTTAAATTCCTCTAAAAATAACTTTATATTATTTGATTTCTATTGTTCTCGACCAGTCCACTAGGTCTAGGTAAGATACTTTTTTCCACAGTCGTAAATTATCCATAACAGTGAGGGCCACCAAGAGATGACACCTCAGAAGGTCCCCATACATATGTATACACAAGATTTAATTTTTTACTTTTATTCTCCTTCCCAACTCTAATAAATTTGACTCTCTTTTGTTTTTTGTAGACACAATTTTCACATATTTCCAAATCAACATGCTTCAAACCTTGCAACAAATTTCTTGAGTGAATAATTTGCATCCCTTCCACATTCATGTTCCTGAGCCTATGATTCCACAATGTCATATATTCTTCTGTGGAGTTCAAAACATCAACATAATAAGAAATACCATTGCATAAATACAATTTACCAACCTTTTCTCCTTTTTCTATTACCAAGGCTCCTTTAGTGACTTTCCAGTTTTTTCTAGTGAATGTAGTTAGATGACCTTCACCACCTAACTACCCTATTGAAATTATATTTTTCCTCAGGTATGGAACATGCATTACCTCCCTAAATAGACATTGGTTTCCATTTTTTTTTCTTTATAATAACCTTACCCATCCCAATGATTTTATAGGGTTTATCGTCACCCAAATGAACATTTCCAAAATCTCCTTGAACATAGTCATGAAAATGTTTCCTATCAGGTGTAGCATAGAATGACGCCCCTAAATAAACCACCCAAGCATCAATAATATTTTTTAATGAAATAATCAAAGAATATTGCAACACATCACCTGTCACATTCACTTCATGAATGTTCTCTTGTTTTCCATCTCCTTTTCCTTTCCGATATTTGCATTCTTTCTTTAGGTTTCCTTTATTCCCACATTTGCAACACACTATCCCTGATCTAGATTTTCATTTACCTTTTCTTTACTTACTGTGATTTACTGGGCTCCTTCCTCTTTCCTTTTTTCTTCCCCTGGTCTCCGCAGTCAAAGAATTACCTGATGTCTCATCAGATCTTTTCCGTTGTATTTCCTCGCTAAGTATGGCACCAACAAAATCATCAAACTTTAAAGTACTATATCCATAGATAGAGCTACTACTATCCATAACTAAGCCATTCCAACTTTCTAGAAATGAGAAAAAAATTAATAGAGCCTTAAATTCATCATCAAAATTTACCCCTACAGAACTTAACTGACTGGTAATCGTGTTAAATTAATTTAAATGATCAACAACGGATTCTCCTTTTGACATATTAATATTAAATAGATGATTCATAAGAAATACCTTATTTGAGGCCATGGGTTTTTCATATGGTTTTTCCAATGTCGTCATTAAACCTTCTGTTGCCATTTCCTTTGAAATTTTAAATGATACCGAAGCTTCCAGACACAACCATATTATTCCTAGTTCCTTTCTGTCGAGAATCTTAGTTCATATCACATTAGAAACAACTCATGATCCGAAATAGAGAAATCGATCAAGTTAAAGTGCAGTCGAAGCACTTTGGACCCGATGAAGCTAAATGAGAGATGGATTATTAGATGTAAGCAATGTATCCTTCATTGTTTTCCATTGGAGGCAAATGAGTTTTGGTATTTGAATATAGTATGTATGGTTTCTATTGTAAATACCACAATGAGCTATGTTATAAAGCTCCGATAAGAGATATGGTTGTCATATTTTCACGTTTGTCATGATGTTTTTTCTTTTGAGCATGATTTTATTGTAAATATTGCAACGAGATGGGTTATAAAACTCCAGATGTAATATGTTTTTCTTTCAGTGGTTTTACTAGTTGTAGGTGTGATAGAACACTGGGGACAATGCTCCCCTAAAATAAGACCACGGTTAAGGAACACTTATTCCAACCTAAATGTTGGGAAACATATCCTAGTGGGTATAACTTCATGTGTTTATGCCTAAGGGAAAATCGGAAAAGGAAATGGAAAAGGCTTTGAAAAGGAAAAGAGGCATTTTGGCATTTTATTTTATGAAAATAAAGGAAATTGGGAGAAAAGTAATGTAAAAGGTCACATGTTGTATGTGAGGAGGAAATTGAAGGAAAATTAAGGGAAAATGAAGAAATTAGAAGCTTCAAGAATAAAAAGGATTCTAAGGATCGGTACAAATATTTTTGATGGTTAGCCTTTTGTCATTTCAATTTTGGAATTGGTTTCATAGAGGAGAAGAGAACCAAGAGGAGAAGTAAATAAAGCAAGCAAAGGCAGGACAAGGAAATAAAAGGGAATCAAGGATCAAGCAACAAAAAGTTGGATCAAGCAACTTTAGCAGGAATATTTGCAGTTAACATGTTGCATGTATGAATTCCTAGTTGGTTTTTACATGCATGTTATGTGAATGTTGGTATTTGGTTCTTTTTTTGTCATTAGCATGGATTTTTTCGGGTTTCGAAAATGGATTTTAGCCTTTCCTTTCCATTTTCGGATATCCATGGTGTTATGGGGTTCTTTCTCAATTGAGCTTTGGATTTCTGAAAGGTTATGGATCCAGGTGAGATGGTCTTAGGAAAATCCCAAGCGTTGGGGGTGGAGATGGTTTTCTCCGGGAATCCCTCAACATGTGGGCGGAACAAGAAAATTCCTTAAGGGATGGTGAATGAATTATAAGGAACCCAAGCTAGATTTGGTTTTTTGATCTTGACACCTATTTAGGTGAGATCATGGTATGGTGAGGGTTGAGGTGGTTTAACCTCTAGATTCCCTTGGTTTTTTATGGATTGGTTTATCTTATGATATACCACATTCATGCTTGGAATATGGCATAAGGCTGATTGGTTGAGAGAAATATTTGGCTCATCCCAATGTATGGTTGGGCGGTATGTGGAAGTCCCAGACCTGGTTGAATTTTTCTTATGTTTAATAAGATCTAAGTTTATCTTGCTTATGATGAGTAAATGTACTTGTTATTATGTGGATTTAATGATTGTTTTATCATTAGTATTTATTTGGTTATATGCTAGTTATAAGCATGGATATGATAGATATAAGTATGGATCTTATACCTTTTTCATTAATGAATTTCCAGTTCATGAATGTATGACCCAATTGGTGTTATGATAGATATTGTGAGAAGGCATTGATCCTTCTTGTTAAACCTCAGATAAGTTTCCATATCCTTACATTCATATATGAATTCATTACCTGTAGGTTGCATGTTTACCAAGTGTTGCACGAAATGTTAGTTCCGGTTGGGAGAGGTTAGTTCAAGTCTTGGTTTAATTTTTGGTTTATAATCCTTGTTTCTATTGCTTTCATCATTTACGAAAGCTTCATTGATTTATGGGAAGATGTTTGTTTTCTAGCCCTGAAAAAGTGGCTCAAAGTTCAGGGTCACTGCATAGAAATGACTGGAAAAGTCTACAGTCATTGGTAGGCAGGCCTATGGGAGCGACTGGAGGGATATAACCACTTGCATTCCTTGGCAAGGGAGTGGCTGGGGCTCTAGTTCAATGAAAAGGAGAGTTATCTCAAGGGTTGGGCACATGGAGGGGTTGGGTTTCTCATGGAGGTCTTGTAACACCTGAGGGAAGTCAGTAAGGTCTTAATTTGTTGACTCCATTTATGTAAGGTCATATATGAGTTTGAGTCTTATCATAGTGACCATCACCTCATGTTTACCCTAGTTAAAATGGTGAAAGCATGTAAATGTGGGAGGAGCGTGTTACACCACATTTTCAAAACCACTAGATGGGGGCTCACTTAGATATTTTGGTTTTCATAAACCACTTTTTGTTTTTTTTGTTGTCAGGCTTGCATGCCCTCCACCTCTTTTCAAATTTTTTTATATATTTATATATTTCCAAAACATATCAAAATCCCAGAAGAATATATTGTAAAGTTTTGAAAAGGGGGATTTCGTATTTTTTTAAAATGGGATAATATTGGTATTATATATATATATATATATATATATATATATATATGGATAATTTTAGTATTATATATATATATTAAAATTGATTAAAATTTTATAATTAACATAAAATATATATATTTTTTGATTTTTAATTTTTAAATTGGTGACTATGTTGGAATTCTGAGGTTGGTTTCTATGACAAAGTACATTGCCACTATGGAAATGTTTTCGAAAGAAAAACATGGCATCTGTACATTGACTTGAAATTCAGTCGGTCATCCGATGATACTACACAGGTATTGTGATGTTTTTATTTTCTTCTGATAATGGTTACACTCACAAATAATGGAGAGGCTATGGAAATATTGTCGGACAAAACACCTCGTGTCAGTAGACCGACTCCACTTTCCCTCAGTAATTTGAAAAATATGTGTAGGTTTTTGCGATGATGGCCTTTTCCTAGGTGTGACTAGACCGACACTTTATTTGTCGAATTTAAGATGGTTATGGAAATGGATTTGGATGAAAATGTTTGGTTTCGATGACCAAGGTTTTGACGATAGTTTTTTTCAAAATTTCAATGAACACTCAAGATGTCCAATTTTGACCATACCGCATGTGCATTTACTGAAATCCAAGTTTGTCATAACTTTCAATGGTAGGGGTTTGAAAGAATCACCAAAGGTTGTTGAAAATTGAGTGAATTTGTAGTAGTGTATGTGTACTCATATACTAGCTTCATGTGTAATATGGGCTGAGTCCTTGATTAAAGGGGATATGTGGGATGGGTTAATCACAAAGTGTGAGAAATTTGAGAGCATGTTATGTTTAAGAAAGTGCTTAGAATGTTAATGAACCATACATGTGAAAATGATTCCTATAGAACTAATGAATACAATGGATGGCACCCATGTATCTCGGTTGATGGATTTATTTTTAAATGGACATCAATGATCAATTGTTTGTAGGAATAAGTAGAAAGTTCATGCAATAGTCAATTTCATGTAGGTAGAAAAGGAGGAAGTAAAAATCTCAAGTAAAGACACATATGTGATCATTGATGCAACAAGAAAGAATAGCTCATGAAAGTGCATGTGGAAGTCTTGTAACAACAATGAATATGGTAGTGATGGAGAATAAACGGTGATGGAAATTCACAAGTAAAAATTTAGACAATGCAGAATCATAACAAGCTCAAGATCATGTGGGTTACACATTATATTTGCAAGCAAGTGTATGATGTCATTTTTGACTTGATGTATTGGTCATAAAGAAAAAGTATTTGTTTGGTATTTCCATGGATGGGGTATGAGAATTGTACGTCCTTAATCAAATGATAATGTAAGCCTAATGGGACACGTATACCTCTAAAACTAGTCATACTAAGAAAATTGTAGTACTCTAAAAACCACTTTGTAAAGGAAGGTTTGTGGTAAGCTAGAAATTGCTTGGAAAAGAAAATTTTTTGGTTATCTAGAAAGCACTCTTAATCATGCATTATTTGTGGAAAGAAGAACACACGTGAGGATGTAGGTTCATTCACACTAATCCAGGAGGATCTCTCAAGTACAAGTACAAGTGGCATTAGGAATGGCTCAAAAATAAAATTTGTCAGATTTCTCTCAAACTAGGCCCAAATCGAAGTGTTTGTCTCCCTAATTCCAACGGTGTGAAAGAAACTCCAATTTGAGCCCGTATGGATAAGTTAGAGCAAGTCAAAGTTGTGGTCAAAGTTGGGCAGTGGGCCAGGTTTAAATGTCCCACAATTTCACCGTCAACTGACAGGGGACCCAGCACCGAAGAAGTAGGCGAATTCGTTTGGTACTTAATTTTCCTAATAACCTCTGGTTTCAAGAATTTCAAAAAATGGACTATGGTTTCTAAAAAATATAAAATTATATATAAAATGGTTGGCGGGCCACCAACCCTGCCACCCCACAAAACCGTATTGTGTCAAGTTAATTGGGGCGCAGGTTGTGAACCTTGCCACCCAGAAACTGTCATCGTAAATAAAACAAACCGTTGTTATTGTGGGGGGGCTGTAAACCCCATAACCCATAGAGTCACTCCGCATACATATGTGTGCCTACCCCTTTTAAGTTCTGTCATAACTATATGATACCAATGTAGGCAGCATAGAATATGGGACCGGCAGGGGTCGAACCTGCCTGACCCATGTGGCCGGCCACAGAGCGAGCGGTCCCAAAACCAACAAACAACATCGCCCACATAACATAACGAACATGCAAAATGGGAGGGGTGGGATTTGATCTCCTGACCCCTCCTCAACGAACTGCTAAGTTAGCCAACACACCAAACCAATTCATGTGGTAAACTCCACCCGATTTTTTTAGAAAAACCTTAATTTTCCAGTGCGCCTAGGTAGAGCAACAGAGCGGAGCGGAACCACGAGCTGGTAAGAGGGGCAGAACCATGCCCAGGGAATCTTGGGGGGCATCAGAAAGATTCCCTAGGGTGTAGAACTTGCCAGTGTCAGCTTTGGACAAATTTTATGTTGATTTTACACCTCTCGGTGACAGGAACTCAACAATGATGTTTGTTTCTACATAAGAGCTCTCCATTTTTCGACCATTTTCCAGATTCAATGTATAAGTGTGATTTATGTAATTTTACTTGTACTTATTCTTCTTCTCACCACTTACTGAATGAAGGCCTCCCCACTGTTGAGCAGGGCCCATAGACATAGTCCAAATTGGACGAACTCCGTTATCAACTCTTATTGTCATTTTTTCATGATTTTATGTTCTTCCTCTCTTCTTTCATGTGCAATTTAAGTTTTTATGGTTAACATGTCATGTTTCATGTAATCCTTTATACATCTACAAGTAAAAGATATTTGATCAAGTGGTATCAGAGAAGGTCTTTGTTACATGTGAATTGCATGATTATATGCTAACCAGAAAAAGGCTCCAAAGAGGTGAGGGGAAACTTAAGTCCTTTGATCCCGAAGTAGAGCGTGCACATTGAAGGAAGAACATGGTAGATGACGATGCTCGTCATGAGGAGGATAAAAATTATTGCAAGGCCTTCTATGCAATGGAATATAAGGTTGAAAAGTTGTTTTCGAGACTCGAGAATACTGTGAAAGTAGAGGAGAATGGCCCAGAAGGACAAGGTTCAGTGCATGGAAATGGTGGAGAAGAAACCCCTCCTTCTCCTTCCACAAGTAAAATTTATTCTTCTTATCCTCGTCATTCTTGTATAGGTACGAGAAATGCCTCTAAGAAACATTTTTTAAATTAGATGTTAAGTTTGATCTCCCAATGTATAATGGTGAAAGTAATGCAGAAAAAAACAACAGATGGATTAGGTATATTGAAGTCTAATGCAGGATTCAGTAGATCAAGGAGAACAAGGAAAAGATCTAGTTGGCTTCTCTTCATCTGAATGGCACCGCTCTTGTCTGGTGGGAGAGAAAATTTCAAGGCAGTAGGAATTTGGGTAATCTTCTTTCTTCATGGTCCAATTTTATTTCTGCATTAAAAGATCAATTATATCCCTTGGGTTATAAGAAAAAATCCTTAATGGAATGACAATATTTAAGGCAAGGCAAAGGCCAAAATGTGCAAAGTTTCACCGAAGAATTTAGAAAACAAGCATTGAATTTGGGCATTTCACTAGAGTCACCCAAAGTTGTAAATAAGTATATTGGTTGGTTACATAGTTACATAAGGCATTCATTATTATTGTTTGAGCCTACTACCATTGATTCGGCCAATGTGAAGGCCATTCATCTTGAAAAAAGTCTCAAAAATAATAGAGATTATCATTCAAAGAAACCACCTTTCAAACCTTCAAATGGAAAATCCAAAGGAAATGGAAAGGGAAAGAAGACGACATCAACCAAGAAAGATGAAGGATGAAAGCCTTATTGCACTCACTGCAAAAAGGAAGGTCATGATGATGATCACTATTGGAATATGTACCCGGAAAAGAAGCCAAAGAGATATGATGGAAATGGAAAGTAGAAGACAGTGGCAACCTCGCAACAAGACCTTGGATAGTACTCTGGTGATGAGAAACTGATCACAATAGTAGGCACAAAATGTACTCTTTCTCTTCATGTTAATTCTGAATTGCATGCAAGCACTAGTTCAAATGATGATCATATTCCTAATGAATGAAAGAGGATTGAGTTATTTCATATTATAGTTTTCATAAACCATACAAAAGTCTAAACTCTATTTGATTCAGGTTCTCAAGAAAATTTAATCTCAGAATCCTTGGTTAGAAAGTTAGGCTTAGAAACCAAGCCTCGTCTGAAACCTTATCCGCTTCGATGGATACACGACAAAGAAAAATTAAATGCAACCAAGAAATGTAAGGTTAAATTTGTAATTGCTTATAAACTAGAGGATGAAGTAGAACGATATGTCATACCATTGGATATATATGGTACTGTGTTGGGGAGTCCATATCTATATGACTGGAAAGCAGTTTTCTTTCGACATGAAATAAATACAAAATAAAAAAATATGCGGTAGAATATATTGTAAGAGCTCATCAATCCAAGGTCACTACCAGTCTTGTAAGTGCAGGACAGATGAAGATATTGGTGAATTCCAGCAAAGGGTGCATGCTGATTGTTGTGAGAGAAAAATATGCAGAAATATCTGATTCTTTCCAAGGTTTTGATCTGGATTATAAAAAGGAATTATGTGAATTTATTTCTAACTACGATGAGTTCTTTCAGGAACCAAGAGGATTTCCCCCAAAACAGGAAATCCAACATGAGATTCATTTGCAACATGATTCTCCATTACCAAACATTGTTATGTACAGGATGTTGACTATCAAGATGAAGGAGATAAAAAAGAAAGCGCAGGAATTGCTGAACCAACTGGTCATCAGACCAAGTACTTCTCCATGTGGCTTGTCAATCATGTTAGTTGCAAAGAAATATGGCACATGGAGGATGTGTGTAGATTACCAGGCACTAAACAAAATAATGGTGAAGAACTGATACCCTCTCCCTCAGATTGATGATTTTTTGATCAATTAAAGAATGTTATCTATTTCACCAAATTTTATTTGCGTAGTGGTTATCACCAGGTCAAAATTGCAGAGCAGGATGTTTGGAAAACTGCCTTAAAATACGAAACAAGGGTTGTTCGAATGAATGGTCATTCCATTTGGGCTATGCAATGCTCCATCCACATTCATGAGGGTAATGAATGATCTTTTTAGGCCTTTCATTGATGAATTTGTTCTTGTATATTTATATGATATTCTTGTCTTTAGTAGAACTTTGGATGAACATGTATGCCATGTAAAGAAAGTGCTTGATGAATTGAAAAGAGAAAAAATGTATGTAAAATTGTCAAAGTGTGAGTTTGGGAAAACCTCCTTGGTTTACCTAGGTCATATTGTCGGTAATGTTCCATTAAAAATCAACCCCTCTAAAGTTGAGGTGATTGTAAAATGGCCTAAGCCTACCAATGTAATAGAGGTCTGCAGTTTTCTAGGTGTAGTACAATATTGGAGATGATTCATTGCCAACTTCCCTTTTATTATATCACCCTTACACGCACTGACAAGTGTGAAGCAAGCCTTTCAGTGGGGAGGAAAGCAGCAGAAACACTTCGAAGCACTGAAAGAGAAGATTATCATCGCGCCAGTCTTAGCTTTACACATCCTCCAATAGCCTTTTGAGATCGAAATAGATGCCATTGGATATGCCATGGGGGTTGTACTGATGTAGCAAAGGAATCCTATATGTTACCATTTGGAGAAATTCTCCCAGGCTGTTGTGAATTATCCCACTTATGACAAGGAATTGTATGCCTTGGTCCAAAGTGTGAAAAAGTTGAAACACTACTTGATCGGCAAGGAGACCATCATCCATATGGATCACCAACCATTGTAGTACCTTCAGTCACAAACCAAGCTTCAACAAGTACGTCATTTCAGGTGGATGGGATTTCTTCAACAGTTTCATCTGGTAATAAAGTATAAGAAGGGAACTAGCAACAAAGTAGCAAATATAATTTCTCGCCCTCCTATTTATGCTTCTATAATTTTGAATAATTATTCTTTTTCTTTTGAAAGTTATGTCGAAAAATATGTTAACGATGATGATTTTAAGGAGATTTATGCAAAACTGAATTGTGGATCATAGGTGGAAAACTATCATCTGCAGGGAAAATTGTTGTATCACCTTGGAAAACTGTGCATACCCACGGATGAAAGGGTACATGTAATCAAATATGCCCATACCTCTCTTGTGTCAGGACATTTTGGTGTCGAAAAAAATTTATGTCATTTACAAAGGTTTTTCTTTTGGCCTCATATGAAAAACATTGTAACTCAATATGTAAATGGATGTGTGATGTGTTCTGTTTCCAATCCCTCTAATAGAAAACTCAGGCTTTACACACCACTCCCTATTTCAAGTCATCCATGGGAAAGTGTGTTGATGGACTTTGTAGGTGGTTTTCCCATGTCTAGGAAAGGTAATGACTATTTGTATGTCGTCGTGGATCATTTTAGTAAAATGTGTATATTAATTCCTTGTAAAAAGAATGTCACTGCATAGAAGATTGCTTGTCTTTTCTTTCAGTTTTTTTGGGTCCAATTTGTGTTTCTCACATCGATTGTGTCAGATCGAGACTCTCACTTTCTTGGAGAATTTTGGACCAGCTTATGGAGAATGATGGACACCAAGTTAAAGTGAAGTCATCCACAGACTGATGGGTAGACAGAGGTTGTCAACTATACCATGGTACACTTGTTACAAGCCTATAGTAGCAAACATCCCAAGTTGTGGGATGAGCATCTTCCTTATGTACAACATGCCTACAACCAAGCAGTGCATTCTTCTATGAAACGTTCACCATTTGAGACATGTTTTGGTTACCTACCAAAGGATCCTTTTGAAATGGTCTTTGGAAGGGATGAATATTCCAGTGGAAATGATGATAGGGACAAAGCACAGCGGTTCATCTAGCAGTTATAGTCAATTCACCAAGTTGTACAGGAGTAGTTGGAAAAGAGTCAAGCTTGATACAAGGCTCGACATGATAAACACTGAGTCAACCACCAATTCTAGGTTGGGGACAAGGTGTGGTTCCATATCAACAAGGACAAAATGAAGGGAGAAGGAAAGAAGTTGCGACCAATCCCATATGGTCCATTTACCATATTGGAGAATATTGGGGACAATGCTTTTCATCTCGATTTCTCTGCATACATGAAAATGTACTCGGTAGTGAATGTAAAAAATATAAAGATTTTTGAGCTACCATTGATTATGGACACCTAAGAGGTGGGATGAGTTCCTATAGTGGATTACTTTACACCAGAATATCTCGACGAATTGCCAGAAGATATAATCCTCAATAGGAGAACAAAGACGTCATGACGAGGAGATGTCGAATATCTTCATGTTGGTTTCAAAGGGATGCACCCAAGCAAGGCTTGATGGCTAGAAAAAGAGAAAGTGAGGGAGAAATTCCCTCACTTGACAATTGACTGATAAGGATTTTGGTGGTCCAAAAGCTCCTTAGTGGGGAGGAATGATCTAGGAGGATCTCTTAGGTACAAGTATAAGTGGCATTAGGAATGGCTCAAAAATAAAAGTGGTACATAATATTTCTCTCAAACCATGCCCAAATCGAAGTGTTCATCGCCCTGATTTCAATGGTGTGAATGACACTGCAATCTGAGCCTGTATGGAGAAGTTAAAGCAAGTAAAAGTTGCGGTCAAAGTTAGGTAGTGGGCCAGGTTTAAATTTCCCACAATTTCACCGTCAACGGGCAAGGGACCCAACACCCGAGAAGTCGACGTATTTGTTGGGTGTTTAATTTTCCTAATAACCTCCAGTTTCAAGAATTTCAAAAAATATATTATGGTTTAAAAAAAATAAAAAAAAATAAATAAATATATATATATATATATATATATATATATATATATATATATATATAATGGGTGGTGGGCCACCAACCCCACCACCTCACAAAACCATATTGTGTCAAGTTAATTGGGGGGTATGTTGTCAACCTTGCTGCCCTGGAACCATCACCGTAAATAAAGCAAACCATTGTTGGGGGGTGAGTTGTCAACCTCACCACCCCTAGATTCACTCCACATACATATGCACACCTATCCCTTTTAAGTTTCGTCATAAATATATGATACCACCAGAGGCGGCATAGAAGACGGGACCGGTGGGGGTCGAACCTGCCCGACCCATGTGGCCAGCCCCTGAACGGGCGGTCCCAAAACCAAAAAACACTATTGCCCACATAACATGTCATATGTGCAAAATGGGATGGGTGGGATTTGATCCCCCGACCGCTTCTCAACCAACTGCTAAGTAAGCCAACACGCCAAACCACTTCATGTGGTAAACTATGCCCAGTTTTTATATAAAAACCTTCATTTTTCCAAAGGCACCTGTGCAGAGCGCTGGAGCATATGACCATGAGGGCCAGAGGGGTGGAACCATGTCCAGATCTGAGGGGCATGAGAAAGATTCCCTCGGGCGCATAACTTTCCATTTCCGATTTTGGACAAATTTTATGTCGATTTTACACCAATGAGTGACATGAACTCAACAATGATTTTTGTTTCTACATCAGAGCTCTCCATTTTTGGACATTTTCTAGATTGGAGGTATAAGTTTGCTTTATGTAGTTTTACTTGTACTTATTCTTCTTCTTGCCACTTAACGAATGAAATCCTCCCCACTCTTGAGCAAGGCCCAGAGATGTAGTCCAAATTGGACGAACTTTGTTATTAACCCTTGTTGTTATATTTTCATGCTTTCATGTTCTTCCTCTCTTCTTTCATGTGCACTTTAATTTTTTATGGTTAACATGTCATGGTTCATGTAATCCTTTATAAATCTACAAGTAATAGATATTGGATCACACACCTAGTATGAATGAAAGAAATGCCAAGATTTTAAGTTCATGAAAAGGGGGCTTGTTTACTTGTGCAGATTGACCATTGAGAATGTAATGAAGAAACACAAGTTTGTGAGAGATATGGAACACATTTGGCTGTGTCTTTATAGATATTTTATTCCTAGGAGTATGATGTAGGATAAATGAGAGTGTGGCTATAAAAGAAAAAGAAAATCCAAGATGATGACCGATTATTATGATGCAAGTGGAGATAAAGGTACAACTACAAGTATGATGATATGTGATTCTATTGCTGAAGATTCTAGTGGAGATTATGAATTGTATGGACATAAATATTTTGGAAATGATTTCACATAGAGGAACAAGAAAAATGTCAAAGAAATCAAACAGAGACTTTATTGATCAGGAGGTTCTCTAGTTCATAGTGCTGTGGCCGCAGGAGAATATAATATTGATGTATACCTTAGGTGAGTAGTGGTTAATGTGGTTGGACTATAACCCTACTTCGTTTTGGCGCATAATAGGATTTCAAGGAGTTTCTTCCTATTATTTAGGAGTTGGTTAGATTCAGTTGGTTTGAGGGATATTTTCCACCTAGTTTTTTCTTAGATTATTGTATGGTTGAGAAAGTTGCTCAATTAGTTCCATCAACATAACCTATCTATCTTTTTTCCACAAGAAAAATCGTAGCTTTTATTAAAGTAAATAAAAAAGCTAAAGCTGTATTTTGTATATACAAGTCAAAGATATGCAAATCATCTTTGTAGTCGCCAATGAGGAGCTGTAAGAGTTTTCGTAAAATATAAATACATCTGCTATGAGAACATATATATGTACATCCACTATAATTATGTTTGATATATATACAGAAAAACTATAAACAAAAAATGTGTATTTAGTTCAACTATAGAGATCTATCAGGGGCCGTCCCCACGTCCAAGTGCAGGATCAAAAGGTTTGTGGAAGAATTGGTAGAAAGCATGCCCATTCTGTTCCTACACCTCCATATATGTTGTCAATAAGTGTGTCACCTCCTTGGAAAGGAGGTCGGAAATGGAATTCCTCTCCCTGAAAATGTGTCAACATGAAATATGATCAAATTGTGCTTTGAGCAGTAGAGTTTCAGCCAATATATTTTGTAGTGTGTGTGTGACATGTCGATAGATCAGAAAACCAGTCAATGACAATCTTGGAATCCCCAAATATTTGCAGATCATGTATAAATTTGGTGATATCAAACTGAAGTAGGTACAGGAGGCATGGTAGTTCTGAAATTTTTTTGGTACCATGACCAAGACCACTTTTGACTTTGTAGTAATGATGATCGCAGAGATGAGAGACATCACTCACTAAGGCCAAACTGAGATCAAAGTGGGACTGCATTGAGCTCAAGGGTATGAAATGGATTCTATGATCTCAGGGGTGATGATACGAGAGAAAGGAGGCGGGGGGTCATCAGGGATAAAATGATAGATGGACAGGATATGGGCAGCAGATGAGGGCCAGTGATGGGGGGTGTCATGAAAGATGGACCGATTGTGAGCCATCCAAATATTCCAGCAAATAAGAAAGGGTAATTTCCAAATTTTGTGGGGAGTAACATCATGCCACCAATGTTCCCAAGCATCTGAAATGGAAAGGCCAGTCCAATGCTATCCAATATGAAGAGAAGTAAGTGTAGTCATCCAAAGCTATAGGGTGACACAATAATTAGAGACATAGGTGTTGTGCGTCTTCTGCCGCTTCTTTAAAGAGTGCACATCTGTGCAGTCCAGAGAAGGTTATTTTCTATAAATTGGCACCAGTAGGGATTTTATCACTGAGTATACACCATATTAGCAGTCGAGCTTTGGCAGGTCCTTTGAGCTTCCATAGGTAGTGCCACCAAGGGATGAGTGGATCAAGTCTATTGTTCCGATAAATATGGGAGTACTCTTATTTTGGTGTATACCATCCCATTTTAGATATGGTCCAAATAATGTCATCGTCACAAGCCTTCAATCGGACACAGGTTTCACGTAGGGCATCTAATATGTTGTCTAGGTTCTGATCCACTATGGATGGAGCTACAAGGCCCGATGATCAAACCACCCCTATGAGAAAAGTGTTGTGCTCTCTGCATGTGCAATCTGATTGAGTGTCATGTAACCAGCTTGGTTGAGGGACGCTATAAGTGCTTGCGGAAGTAGATGAGCATTCCCGCAACCAACCCATGAATCATGACCTATATGAAGCCTTTGTCCATTACCAATCTTCCATGACAGGTCATCCTTTATACACCTAATCGCAGATGTGATCGCACGCCAGATAGTGGAAGATTTAGTGTGATGCTCTAGTGGTGACCGAATCCACTCAATGGGTGAGAGCGGGTGAATATATTTTTGAATTGTCACCCTAGTCCATAAATTGTTTCCCATCAGGATTGTCCAACGAAGCTTAGCAGCTAAGGCCAGTGCAAAGGTTGGTAGGTATTTGATACCCCATCCTCCCCACCGTTTAGGTAAAGCAATACATGACCAATTAGTCCAGGAAAAAGTGTGTCCCTCTTTTGCGCCCAGCCAAAGAAAATGCCTACAAATTTTCTGGATTTTAAGAATAATTCCTTTAGGGATCCATGCCAGTGACATCCAATATACATGAGTGGCCTCAAGTATAGATTTGATCAGTGTCAACCGGCCAGCTCTGGACAACCAGTGATGACACCAATTGTTCAGCCTTTTTTCAATTTTAGTAATGAGCCAATTCCAATCTGCAATTTTTTAATTCATAGGTTTGAGAAAGAAACCCAGATACTTCAAGCCATCTTCAAATCTGGTGAGATTGTAGGGAAATATCTGTTGTTCATAGTGTATTTCATGTGGAGTGCAGCCGTGGCAGGTCAAAGTGGATTTATAATTATTGCACTACATCCCTGTGGCAATACAAGATAAATTCAATATCGCTTTGATCACCGTGGAGTCACTAAGATTCCCATTAAGGAAGAGAATAATATCATCTACAAATAGGAGATGAGTGAGTACACAGTTGTCTGATAGTTTAATTCCTTTCAATCTACCTCTAGAGATTTCCTCAATAATGCATCTGCTAAGTCCTTCCATAACCAATAGAAATAGTAGGGGAGAAAGGGGACACCCTTGACGAAGCCCCTGATCTGCATGAAAGAAATTGGTTGCTGCCCCATTGATTAGAATGCTGTATGAAACAATAGTTATGCTGCACATAATCCAATTGATAGTTTGTAAGGGAAAACCCAAATGGGTGAGTAACATGCGGATATAAATCCATTTGACTTGATCAAATGCTTTAGCTAGGTCAATTTTGAGAATCATTCCTTTGATTTGTTTAGTATGCATAGAGTGTAGTCCTTCCTATGCAATGCCAATACCTTCATGGATCTGTCTATTTTCAAGAAAAGCAAATTTTTCAGGAGATATATAAGTAGAGAGAATAGGTTTTAATCTATTAGAAAGAATCTTGGCCATGGTCTTATATATGCAGTTACATAAGGAGATAAGACGGTAATCATTGAAAGTTGTTGGGTGATCAATTTTGTGTATGAGGTCAATAAAATTAGCATTGAATGCATCATAAATGCGTCCATATTGGTGAGTTTCTTCCACTACTTCTAGAAGATCATGACCCAATAGATCAAAGAATGCAAGATAAAATTCCAACACCCATCCATTAGGGCCAGGGCTCTTGTCCTTTTTGAACCATTTGAGAACAAATTCAAGTTCTAGACTGGAGATAGGTTGCTGAAGTTCATCCTTTGCTACATGATCAACATATCTGGGCAATAGAGATGCCACCTTGATAATTTCAGCCAAGTTTGGTTGAGGAGGTGCCTTGTAGATCTCCTTGTAGTGATTGATAACTCTCTGAGCAAGATGAGGAAAAGTAGAGGCTTTTGTTCCATCGTAATTTTCGAGATCCCTAATGGTGTCAATAGCCTTTCTACCATTGGCGAATTGATGAAAAAAATTTGAATTTTCATCCCCATCTTTGCTCGAGGTGGCACGACTTTTGAGTCTCCATGCCTCATTCCTTGATTGTAGAATCTTCAAGCGAGAAGTCTCCAGAGCAGTAAGGTGGGTCTTTTCCTCTTCAGTGCCAAACCCAACCCCAATAGAAGATTCCAATCTATGGATTTGTTGTTCAATATCAATTAGTTCACCATCCTCTGTTCTTTTTTTGTGCTTAGCCCAACTGATTTTCATGATTATCAAGTTTCTTCATCAGTTTATTTTATCATAGAATGTTGAATCAATTTTTCAGGGAGAAGACTATACCCAGACTGAAGGAGCTTTATCCCTTTGAACGCGCAGACAAGAAAGGAAGCCTTTCAAAATCCTAAATTTCAAACAGTAACGTCAAAATTAATATATGGAGGTTGTGTCATTGTACTCAAATAAGATGACGAAGGTGTGGACAATTGTGGTGCATCAAATGTGTCTTTCATAAGAATGCAGAGACATAGCTGGAAGGGAAATCGTTGCATCAAAGGTTTGCGGAAGCACAAAAGGAGGGAAGTTTATGACAACGAGTGGCCTCGAAAAATGGTTTTTCCCAAACTGCTCATCAAAAATCAACGGTTGATGTTCATTACAGTACCATCCTTATCATTTTCATAAACTACCAGAGGTGGTCCCATAGGTGGTATTGGGTTTTGTGAAACCATTAATTTTATATCATAAATTGAATACAAAGTACGAGACCCAAATATATATATTATCCACCTCAGCGATAGTACCATATGAAAAATGTAAAACTTTGAAGACTTTTGTTTAATTTCTCTTATTAACTAAAAGAGAAAGGCATCTGTGAGTTTTTTTAACCATATTTGTAAAGGGTTGGGGTTCATTAAAATCTAGTTTATTTTGAATAGAGAAATAATTTTGAAACTGTTAGAATATTAGAAACTCAGTTATTGAACTGATTTTGTTTTAATAGTTAATTAGTTAGGTTGAGAAGGGAGAATAAAAGGGGAGAAAAAATCTCATTATAGGTTCCGAGTTTTGGACCTTTGGAGGATGGTAAATTTTGTATTGAATTTTCTGAAAGTTAATGAAATAAGATCAAGTTTCTTCCACCTGTTGATATTGATGCGTCTATCCAATTTTGTTATGTGTTTATTCTTCTGTGAATGAGGTGAATTAATGTAGCTGCAGGTCTCCTGTTACAGTTTGTAAGTAAGAACTAAATGTCCTTGATGTGTGCTCCTTCACTCCAACTATTTTCTCTCTATAAAGTTCTTTCGGAGATTTAAAGTGATAGATTCTGTTATCCAGCATATAATTTTAAATTTCCATTCCATTTTCTTCCTTCCATTTCAAGTTATATCAGTAGATAATGGCATTGTGAAATCTTTCATTATATCAGATCATTAAGGGTTATAAATAATTAATTTCCAAAGGTGCTTAACGAAGACCATATGAGATCTTAATATTGTGACATACATTTATAAATGTCTCGAGCACTAATTCCTTACCACAGCCAAGGGATTATTTCTTGAGGTACAACATTTTTTGGCATTGTTGCCGGAGATCAAAGAAGCAAAGTTCATTTCCCTGGGTTTTTCCTTCAATTTCCTCTAGTTGTTCAGTGAGGAGGAAATATTCGGCTGTGTTTACTTTTTACAGAATTTTTATTTTCAAAAAGCCACACATGAGGTCAAATACCTTGCAGCAAAAGGTATCATAATCCCTTATTCTTGATGGTGAACAAGATTTAGATTTGAAGTTTGGTTGTTTATTATTCACCTGGCGACTCCACTGATGAAGGTTTCATTAGATGAAGAATTTTGCTAGCGAGAAAATGAGAAAGCATTGTGGAAAAAGCATGTATCATAGTTTTAGTTTTTTAAAGGAGGTCCTATTTTTTACTATCAGTTTAGTGGTCTATTTTCCCTTATATATCAAGAATATTGTTTCCCGCTTTAGTTTCTCAGAAGATTACAAGGCCCAAAATGTACATTCTTTATTGGAAAAGGATGATTTTTCTTCTGCTTGTATTATAGATCTTGACACAACTTTATCTCCTAAATATGAGAGGAGAGATGATTGTTGTATTACAATTCCGAAAGATAATCAGTCACAGTCTGGGCATAAAGGTGATGACTCATCATCTTTGGATGATAATATTTTGCCTCACAAGCAATTGACTATTTTTCAGCTCAAAAATAAAGAAACCTTTAAACCCTTGAAGCTTCCCACAATTCTTCATCAATATCCTTCAAAAGGATTCAAATTTTTGCCAATTTTTTCTGGAGAGGAGAAAGATATTTCAGCTGAATAACATATCTTGGAATTTGAGTACTTTCTAGACAAATTTCAAATTATTTATGAACACGTGGCTTTAAGGATGTTTTGATATTCATTAAAACAAGATGCTCAACAATGGTTCCAGTGTTTGGAAGCAAGTTCAATTAGTTCCTAGCAAGGTTTTCAAGATGTATTTCTTAGATATTGGGGCAAGCATAAATCATATGAAAAACACCTTTTGGAATTATATTCTATCCGGAGGTAGAGCAATGAATCAATCACTGATTTTAATAGGAGGTTTCAAAAAATTTATTTTAGCATGCCAAAAGAAATTCGACCTCCTGAAGCAGCAGTTATGGTTTACTATTTGAGGGCTCTTTCTATTGTCTTGTATTTTTACCTCAAGGAGAGAAAGACTTACACTCTGAAGCTGATGTTTCTTTATGCACAGGAAATTTAAGATAATGTGTGGGCTTGCAGAAATTTTTCCTGCCACGTTGAAAGAACAATTTTTGTTGAAGACAAGAGGGCCCATCGAGAAAACATTGGAATTTCTTTACAAGGGAATGCAAATCTAGAGGTGAACAAGGATTTTCAAAGGGTTTCAAAGGATTCCTATATTTATGAAACACAAGAAGCTAAGCATTCTGAATATTCTAGTCAAAAATTCATTGCAACTACTGAACTACATGATGAAATCCTGGAAGATAATTACAATTTTCTTAATTTTAATGATTTTGCGAATAGAGGGGAAACTAGTGGAGCTTCTCAAATATGTTTGCAAGAGGAGGAAGATTTTTGTCAAGAATTGACATTATACGAAGAACATCAGCATTATGGGGAACAAACCTTGGATTTCTCTTTTCAGCCTAAATTCCTGCCTACAGAAAATGGCAATCAAGTTCCTCACACACAATTCCAAATTGAGGATTCAAATAATGAAGAAAGTTTCCCTGTTCAAAGAAGGCCACATCAGCAAAAATTTCAAGAAAAGGAGGTAGCCAAAATTTTGTCTCATCAATTCTATGATCCAGTGGCTGTGTATATGAAAAATTTCTTTGATCAACAACAAGATTTTATGCAAGGGTATGTACAAATTTTTGTATATGGAAAACATTCAAGGTACATTCTTGTTTTGATTTTTAAATTTCAGCAGTATGAATGTATTAAGTCTAACATACAGATGTTAGGTTGGTGCCATTGGAAGGTTGACTTCACCTGATTAAGTTCAGCCCTGCATATATATATATATATATATATATATATATATATATATATAGGAGTTGTACATAAATAAGCTCAGGAGTTGAGCATTTCCAGTTGCAGTATTTCTAGTTTAGCATTTTTCAGTTCAAGAATAAACATCCTGGAAAAGAGAGGTTTCAGAGAAGTTTTAAATTTTCAGAGATTTTGGATTGGGAGAATATTCTGTTTGACTTGATCCCATGCCCAATAACGGCCACTGATCTACAATTTCTCTTTGAATCCATGCCCAATAAAGACTAATGGTCTACAAGTTCTCAGCACTTTACCACCAAAGCGTTGTCCCCAATTGGAGCCAGAAGTTGTAGCATAATTTGACTGAGCTAAAAGCTAAGAGAGGGTCTGAGTAATTCAAGGTTGTTGAGAAATAGTTATTAAAATTAAAAAAGAGCTGCAACATGTTCAAGAAGATGACCACAAACTCAATGAGAATTCATCATCATATGTTGCAGGGCATAATTCTTAGATAAGGGAGCTTTGTAACAAGCATGACATCCTCTCCAAGATTTTTTTTGCATCCATTCGAGGAAACTGGTCCATTGGGTTTAACGATGAAGAAAACACCTTATTCATGGAATTTATTCAAATGCATCTTTCTAAAGGGCACTAGGCAACTTCCTTAGCTATAAATAATTCTACCCTAGAGGTGGTGAGAAATAAGGAATCAAAGTATGCACCAAGAATTCCTATTGCTTACAAGTACAAAATCTCAAATTTTCCCAGCCCTGGTTTTGATAATTGGTTCTCGGGAGCGTATTTTAAAATATGAAGAAGACTTGAGAGAGATCATGAGAAAATTTTACAATGTGAACATCAGTTAAACTTGCTAAGGAAGGAAGGCATCATGAGTGGGTATTGCTCGTATTTTTATTTCTAGTGGTGAAACATTTCAAGATCAAAATGAAGATAGCTATTATAGGTGAGAAAAATCTCAGTTATTTCTGGAGTCCGGCCAATTAAAAAATAGTTATTTTCGATCTTTCTTGAGTATTCTAGATATAAGATCTATGAGTAATCATACATGATTTGTGGGAGATCATATTTTCACATGCATTTAAAATTTAAAACAGTTGAGAAAGTATGTTGATGTGAATGAGAAGTTGAAGTTCATAAAACGTAGACATTCCCAGCACACGAATCTCGGGCTCAATTGTGGGCAAATGGAGAACAATTTCAAAAATCCGTGACATGAGTTTTTTGCGAAGTGACCCCAATTGACTTCAATGTGGAAATTGTTTAAAAATTCAAATCAGTTTAAGAGATTTCATCAGTTCTTAAAAGGCCAATTTTTCTAGAAACATCTTGCGAAATTGGGTTTTATTTATTGAAATTCGATTTGCATGATTATCAAGTTTCTTCATCAGTTTATTTTATCACAGAATGTTGAATCAAATTTTCAGGGAGAAGACTATACCCATACTGAAGGGGATTTATGTTGAACCCTTAGTTAAACTGAGAGGGGGGGGGGGGGGTGAATCAGTTTAACACATTCATGGAATTTTAAAACTTTTTTATTTTTACTTATTTACACCTTCATTTCATGTTCAACTTAATATGTGAGTAGTCTTAGAATGTGAGCAGAAAGTATTAATATAATGTAACAGTAGATTTAATATGAGTGCAGCAAGTGTAAAGCAGATGAGATCAACACATAAACATCATGCACAGAGACACCAGATATAAGTGGAAACCCATAAAGGGAGAAAACCACATCTTATTATTGTTTTGATGCAAAGGCAAGCTCCAAATCCATCTCACCATTGATTTTCTGTAGGCACCAACCTACAGGAGGCTCCTACCTCAATTCTGCAAGCTACAACTTGCAAGGAAGCTCCAACTCCCATCAATTTTCTCATGAGGCACCCTTATTTATGGACAACTCGATGGGCTGTGCAGCATCTTATCGAAGCTAGAAGCCGGTGTGGAAGCACCCGACTCCCATCTATTTTACGGCACCAACCTACAGGAGGCTCCTACCTCAGTCAGCTACAACTTGATGTGGAAGCACCAACTCCCATCTATTTTCTGCAGGCACCAACCTACAGGAGGCTCCTACCTCAATCAGCTACAACTGACATCTATCAAGCTACAACTTGATATGGAAGCTCCAACTTCCTTACTCTTTCAAAAGAGAAACACTTGCTAATTTACCTTGGATATCAGCTCTGTTCTGTTCCATCTGCTCTGTTGTTCATATATTCTCATAGCTGCGCTGTATCATCTCTACATCTTTTCAAATTCTCTATCAGATTCCCCTTCTTCTCTACTCATCTCCTCTTTCTTCTCTACTCAGCTTCTCTTTCTTCTCTGCTTCACTGCTTCATTTCTGCATTCTCTTCACTCACTCTCTCTCTCTCTTCATTTTTCATATCAAGATGATATTATTTATAAGTATTTTCTTGTGACTGTTAGCATTCCTCAATGAATTTGGAATGGACAGCCATGCCTCTTCGCTTTCTTCCTTTTCATTTCTTTCACTCGCTCATTCATAAAATATACCAACATGCATTAATTTTAATATTACAGTGGGAGATTTGTTTTCCTCAGGAAACTTGCCAATGCATCACAAACAATAAAAAATCAATTAAAAACATTTACATTCAAATTACAATGAGAATTCCAGCTCAACTCATTTAGTCTTTTGGCTTTTCTTTGACTGTGTTTTATCTCTTTTCAACTCTGTTCGCTCTTCTGTCCTCTGCTGCGGTGTAACTGTTGCATACGTGTAACTGTGCTTTTTATATCAGTGCCTTTTATATAAATATGTAACAGCTGGCGTTAAATCTGGGCAAATTCCAACCCTTTACACACAGCAAGTGTCTTGTTGATGTGGCGAGTTCCGCAAGCGGAACATACATACACCACAACAATTGTTGTATATTAATAATCATCCTCCACCTTAAGCCGAGGCCCGTGGGTCCATAGACCACGTGGCATATTTCAATACAATCACAACCGTTACATAAAATAGCTCTCAGCGTTTATAACACATTTCCTCGCACTTTTATGTATATGAACCCTTTCTTATGTAACTTTCGGCGATTTAATAATAAACCCATTTAACATAGGAAACACCCTTTCGGGCCCACTTGTCGATCTTTGCTTATCCGACGATGCGATGAGCTACCTCCGATTTGATGCGATGTGATGACTCCTTCTCCATTGCGATGAAACTCCTTGCAAGTATTTCCGATTGTGATTAATCATTGTTCACCGGAACTTAGGTATATATTTATTGTAGTTTATATGCCCATTGGGTCCGGGCTCTTAATCGCAATCACAATTCATTGGTTTTATACGTTTCGCTGCTCTTATAATCTCCGATGCGATTGGGGAAGGGGTCCCACCTTATGGTACTTTGGTTCTTTGATCATAAAGCACTCCACTTATATAAATTTTTAAATATGTTTTGAACCTTTGTTTATAAGGCGCATCCCTTATTAATCTCAACATGCTCTTGATATAAATCAACCATATCATATAATGCTATATCACTATGGCCACAACCTCTGTTCAAATAAATAAATGATAATTCTCTATAAATAAACGAAGTCACCCTACTCGCATATACAAACATCCTCTTAACCCCACGAACCTTAGTTTAAAAGGTTCCGATCAATATGATTTTAGAACTGGGCCCCAGCGCCTATGACCATCCACATCCGACAGATATCGCACGGCCAACTTGCACAGAAAATAATGCGCGATGGTGCGCCGTACTTTGGTTAACTTACGCGCATCTTCCTTCTACGACCACCGTCCGATGGCTCCCCTCCAGATCGACGGCTTGTATCGATATTGCACGGGGTCTTCAGTCGAGAGTTAATGTGCGATGGCGCGCAGTGGGAGGCGGTTTTCCGTGGGTCCACCTCGCCACGTGTCGAATGTTGTATGGAATCGCTCCCGTTTATTAAATACCACTTGCCCGACGATAGGTGGTGTGATGAAAACCACCGTTCAGCTCCAAACCGCCGTTATTGTTCCTCTCGGTCATGGTTCCACTTCTTCCTCGACGCGCCAGGTTTCGCCTTGCTCCTTTACACTCAGGTTCCGCCCGTTATACATAAAAAGTTATTTTATACTCTGACGCAGAGTTCCGCCATACGTAACCTTGGCGCTTGAACTAGATGCTCTGTTTTTGAAAGCATCGATTCCTTTCGAATCGATGCTTCGGCTTATATATCAGTTCCCCTCACGGTACTCGAGATACCCCTCAGATATTCAACCAAATAGTTCCACGTTTGCAAATATCAAACTAAGCCAGTTCTTCATCACAAGAAGGTCTCTACCTAGAATTTGAATCCCACTACCATGATTCTCCAACCACTGACTTCAGTTTTTTTTTTTTTTTAAATAAATGCGTATCAATCTGTCTACGAGAAGCACAGGCTCAAGGGTTCCTGGAATACACTCCCACACAGGATTTAATAGCCCTCATGCGGACCTTTCTTTCTCACTCCAAGGTCGATTCATTGTGATATTAATTCCAACATATTTAATTTCTTCTAGTTCGACCACCGGCATTCATCCTTGTTACAATTATTCAACAACACTGAATTCCTTCTTGTATGCAGGGCATTTCCACGACCCTTCACACACAATTTCTCAAGGGCGAGAGGGATATTTTATAGTCCTCCTCTACATAGACTACGAGCACTTGCTATTAAACACAAAAATATAGACCTTGCACAGAATTACTAATTCAACCAAGAACGCAGAGTCCATACTAACTCTCAGAATTCAACTATTCCCCATGTAATTCGACCAAGAAGACATGAAGTCACTTAAAATTTTATTGTTGGCCAGATATTCAATACGAAGGCCACTACCCTCCAGTTTGGATGTTATTCAAACTCCTTAAAAATTACAAATCATTTTACATAACTCCTTTAATTACCTCTACTGGTATGGTCTGTGCATAAGAGGTAACTTTTCAACACTCTTTTCATACTTTCATAGACAATTTCCAGACAGTCAATGTCTCCTTTTTTCCACAGAACCTCGAATGTTCCTTCTATAATATGTTCCCACACTCAGAACCAGTTTCTCAAATCAAATACCTCTGCTCCTTGACTGATGCTGCTCCTTGCTCCTGAAGCTCCTCTGCTGCCTCTCCAGATCTCGAATCAACTGACCCTTCTAAAACTTCCTCTGCTTCATGTCTCATGCTCTCTTTGCCTTGTTGCTGTTTCAAGTGCTCCTCCTTTTCCATCTCCTTTGCCATCAATGACAACATTTCCAACAGTCTCCCCCTTTGGCATTGATGGCAATACACTTCCTCTGCTTTCATTTTAGAAGCCCCTTTTTTCTTTTCCTCCCCCTTTGACATCAATGACAAAGGGTTGCTCATTTCCTAGTTTTCTTTCTGCATTTCCTCTCTCTGAGTTATGTTTAGGCCCTCTTCTGCTGACTTTGTACCATGCTGCACCAGACTGATGTACAAGAATTGTTGAGAGAACACTTTGAGGATTATTAAACTTGAATATACACTGTAAATTGATACAATTCAAACACATAGACTTATTTCACTTGTAAAGAGCTAAAAGTGAAGATAATGACACTTCATAGAACACATTGTACCAGCTTTATCTAATCAGAGATGTATGATTGGATCAAAAACTAAAATATTGAGAAGGCTTCAAATACACTTCTGTATTTGTCTGATGTAGTGAGCTAATATATTTCTATTGAAGAAGATTGTAGATTGAATATGTCTTTTCCTGCAATACTCATCTGCAGTACCACACCTGTTCAATTATGATAAAGATGCCAATATATATTTTATAGCTATGGTACACCTTTCCTGCCTGTTGGTGATGATATGAGCTAGGATGCTGACAAGGATATTACATTTAAAGACTGAAAGGTCCTTGTTGCTATTGTGAACAATGAATCAAACCAGAGCTTACAGCTTATTGTAAGAATAGGCAATATCTTTCAATATTAGAGGCCAACTGATTTTCCTTCTTGTACAATGTGCTTTCAAAACAAACCCTTCAATGTGTTGGTCAGTTTCACTTATAAACTATGCAGTTTTATTTATGACATAATGGTATGTATGTCAATAATCAATCTCTCTTTAAAGGTGGATTACCAGTAAATCCTTTGTGTTGAAGTAGGATTTAGATGATTTAAAAAACTTTTGAGCTTCAGATGGTAATCACAGATAGTCCTTTATTCTTCAGATACTTTGACTATTCTATCAAAATGAACTTCCACAAAAGCATATTCAAGATGTTTAATTGAAAGCTCAGCAAACAGACTTCACACAGTTTTGTAACTGGTCTTTTAAAAAAGAGGCCTTGAAGATATACATGTACCAACTTCAGGAAGGCATGAAATTATATATAGAAAAAGATATTGCTTCAGTGCTCAATATACTACTTCAAGTGTAAATCAGATACTGATCCTTTAGCACTGCTACTACCCTTTTCATGCTGAATGCAGATAACCCTGGGAATTTTACCTTGATGCATTCTTGCCATAGTCCTTTGATCTTGAGGACCTGTATCATACTACTACTCTATGACATCACTTGATATTCTATTGATAATCATGCTGCTTGTACGTAAACACCAATTGATATTACTTTGATAAACCATGCAGAGATTTTACTTCAGCTTGCACATTTACCCATAATTAAGACATCCTTCATATATTCTATTATTGAGCTCTCCACTGTTTTCAACAACAATCATCAATATACTGAATCTGATCTTGGCATCATTAATATTTTTCTTTTTCTGTCATTTTATTTAGAGGAAGTCACAACATTTTCTTTTCTAGGACTGCTCCAGAACCATTGCTGCTTTACATACAATTCAATTGTTCTAACATAGTGATATTTAGAAGGACATATTCAATTTATATATTATGAATCTTCATGGGAAGATCACTCTCTTAATTGTACTCCTCCAAGGGAAATTTCCATAGATGAAGGAAGTAATGATACAGTGATGATAGGCTCTTTTCTTACTCATTAATCTGTTAGCTATTGAATGCTTCAGATATTCTTCTTCCTCTCTAGTTCTCTTGTTAGAGGAATTTTCCTTTTTTTTCATGATCTCATAGCTGTTCTCATTTCATGGAGCTCTTCTTAGACTACTTTTTGTGGAGACTACATATGAAATGCTCTCCCCCTAAGATGCTGCTTCATATCTATCACTGATTGGATACTTGATTTGTTTCCTAGAGTAGATCCCCATGAGACTATGGAGGATTCATTATGTAATTGAGATAATAGGCTCCCCTTTTTTCTTTTCCTTCCATACGTTATTGGGGTTCATCATAATGTCTGCTCTTCTTTTAGATTCATAGTTTTGATTTATCTGTTTTGATCCCATCATCTATCTAGAGTTCTTTAATGTATATGGTAGATTACAGTCCTTTGCTTTGTGACCAAGTTTGAGGCATACATAACATCTTATTTTACCAAGGTTCATTTGAGTTGATGTATAATATTTTGTTTCTCTTCTTGAATACATTTTACAATCAACAATTTTATGTCCAAAATTATTACATGCATAACAGTAGCCATGGAAATGATTTGTGTACATGGTGAAGGATTGTCCTTTCCATTTTCTTGCTTGAGGTAGTCTTCTCTTTTGCTGCATCTTTTGTTGGTTGAAGTTGATAGGCCTTCTCTTACATTGTGCTGCATTATGTCTAGGTTTGTGACAAGAGAAACATGTGCTATTTTTCATAGGAGGGAAGAACCTCCTTTGACAACTTCCAAATTTGTTCAATTCATCCTTAGGAGCATATGAGCTTTTAGCAGTTTATTGTTTCATCCTCTCATTATCTGTTCTTTCATGTTGCTGCTTGATTCTATTTGTTTCTCTGCAACTCATGTTCTTGTTGGCTTCTGCTTCTGTAGGAATTTGCAAAGCTGTTTCACTGTTCTTTACAACTTTTACAAAAATAATTTTCCTATTATCTTCTATATGGGACTTACTAGTTTCTCCTACATATCCTAGGCCTGCCTTTATGAGGGGAGATCTTTGAGCATTTAGCATCTTGTCCAATTGTCCAGTGCTTTTCATTAGAGGTGTATTCATTAATAGTTCTCTTTGGGCTTTCTCTAAATTCTTTCTCAGGCTCACTACTTCTTCTTCCAATCTTTCACATTCCTGACTTTTCTCTCTCATTTGTTGGAGTAGAGTGTCTTCTATTTTCCTTGCTTCTTCAAGTTGAGTCTTCAGGCTAACAATCTCTTTCTTATCTTCATATTCTCTCTCATCACATATTTGCACCAATGTCTTCAGGTCTTTGTTTTCATTCTTCAGTCTTTCTATTTCATTCAAGGCTATGTCAAGTTTGGATTTTTCCTCAGCTGCAATTTCTTCATGGTTCTTACTGTCATTCACACTAGCAGGTACCTAATTTGATTGAACATCTTCGTTTTGACATGAATTTCTCTTTTTCTTAATTCTCTTCTCCTTCTTGACAATGCAATTCTCAGTGTCTACTCCATGCATGAAATGCAGTCTATCCCAGATTTCTTTTGCTGAATTTAAATCCATTATTAACTCAAGATCCTTGTTATGAAGATTGTTATATATCACACATTTTTCCTTGGCATTCCTCTGTTGTTCTTTCACTGTGGGGGAGTCTGTACAGTAACCATCACAAAAAAGCTTCCATACCTCAGGTTCATTAGCCATTAAACCTGTTTTAACCTTATCTCTCCATTCAGGAAAGTTTGTTGTATTTAGCACAGGTACATTTTGATAGTCCATGACTCAACCAGATATCCTTCAAGCTATTAAGCTTACACCAAAGGAACTTGCTCTGATACGAATTTTTGAACCCTTAGTTAAACTGAGAGGGGAGGGGGGGGGGGGGGTGAATCAGTTTAACACATTCATGGATTTTTTAAACTTTTCATTAAAACTTATTTACCCTTCATTTCATTTCCAACTTAATATGTGAGTTATCTTAGAATGTGAGCAACAAGTATTAATATAATATAACAGTAGACTTAACATGAGAGTAGCAGGTATTAAGAAAATGATATAAATCAGATCAACACATAAACATCATGCACAGAGACACCAGATATAAGTGGAAACCCATAAAGGGAGAAAAATACATCTTATTATTGTTGTGATGCAAAGGCAAGCTCCAACTCCCTCTCACCACTTTTTTCTGCAGGCACCAACCTACAGGAGGCTCCCTACTCAATTCTCGCAAGCTACAACTTGCAAGGAAGCTCCAACTCCCATCAATTTTCTGCACCAACCCACAGGAGGCTCCTACCTCACTACTACAATCGACATCTTATCAAGCTACAACTATGTGGAAGCACCAACTCCCATCTATTTTCTATAGGCACCAACCTCATAGGAGGCTTTCACTCTGTTCACTTTCCAATCGACATCTTATCATTATTACTTGATGTGGAAGCACCAACTCCCATCTATTTTTTTCAGGCACCAACCTACAGGAGTCTCCAACCTCAGTCAGCTACAACTGACATCTATCAACTACAACTTGATAGGGAAGCTCCAACTTCCTTACTCTTTCAAAAGAGAAACACTTGCCGATTTACCTTGGATATCAACTCTGTTCTGTTCTGCTCTGCTATTTATCTATTCTCATATCTGCCTTGTATCATCTCTGCATCTTTTCAGATTCTCTATCAACTTCTCCTTCTTCTTTGCTCAGCTCCTCCTTCTTCTCTGCTTCACTGCTACATTTCCGCATTCTCTTCACACACTCTCTCTAACCTCTCTTCATTTGTTGGCTCCGTATGATATTATTTATAAGTATTTTCTTGTGACTGTTAGCATTCCTCAATGAATTTGGAATGGACAGCCATGCCTCTTCACTTTCTGCCTTTTCATTTCTTTCACTTGCTCATTCAGAAAATATAACAACATGCATTAATTTTAATATTACAGTGGGAGCTTTGTTTTTCCTCCAGAGACTTGCCAATGCATCACAACAATATAAATCAATTAAAAATATTTACATTCAAATTACAATGAGAACTCCAGCTCAACTCATTTAGTCTTTTGGC